>JAECUM010012166.1:0-109896 GCA_016617855.1 Megalonaias nervosa
TGTTATGTATATGTAATTAAATTGCTTGTGTGTTAGTTTTAAAATTCTTTTTTATTTTATTTTTGTTTCATTACATTTTATTGTAATGATTATTGTAGGGATTCAAAATTCTTTTTCAGTAATTCTGTTTATCTAAGATGTAAAACGTGTTACATGAGCAATATTTTTAGTTCACCTTGGTCCGCGGTAGTGTAAGCGCTATGCAAAAACGATTGGCTATTGCCAAGGTCATTTCGTCTAGTCTGAATAAATAACGTTTTGTTTTTAAATTTTATTTCAGAGAGAGAGTAGATAGGGTTCTTGCTACATGATGAATTGCATTTTTCTTATTGCGTTGTTCAAGTGTTAGGTGACCACGTAGTCTGTCTATCGAGAATAGGATGATAATTTGTCGGATATAATAACCCTTTCTGAGCGCTCGTCAGTCAGTTGTATTTCTGAAACCTTGAAGGCTGGATAGGTTTTTATTGTTGAAACCAGATTGTTTTGAAGTTCATTTGTTTTTGGAATTTAATAATTTATTCTCTAGAAAACCAAACGAGTGTATTGTTTTATAAATTCTGGGAGAAAGAAATTCAGTGGAAACTTATTCTGGAATTATTCGGAAACATAAACTGTGATTCATTTGAGGAATTGTTGCTATTTGCACAAGGACCACATCTGACATCATCGCTTTCCATATTGGAATGTCGTCAAGATGCGAACCTGGATTCTAATAGAACTATTTAGTGATAGGACTTGTATTTTTCATTCTTAGGATTAAATTTTGGATTATATTCACAAATCATAAGTCCTATTTTCCAATTTTTACATTGTTTTCTAGGGAAATAAATTATGTTGTTAAAATATACAAAGCTTGTTGACTTCACTCTTTTCACTTGTTATTATTGTACGAGCCTACACGTAACAGGAGAAAACTGGGTCGCTCATCCTTGGGATATATGAATTTTGGTTAAATATTTCCGAAAATTGGTTTTTTGAAATTTAAATTCCCCTAGTCTTTAAATCCCAAGTACTATTTTACATTTTGTTTGAAATCTTTAGTGAAAACAACAGGCTTTCATTCACAGTATCATCAAACGTTGATAATTTTTTGGAATTTTACCGAGGAGTGTTGGAAAATTTTGAAAATGGAAGTCCAGCTAAAAAAGTTGGAATTAGAGATAAGACAGGTTCAGTTTCAGATAGAAAAGATACAAATGGAAAGAAAAAGGGAAGAAATGCAAAGGCAATTTGAGAAAGAAAAACTAGATATACAGTTGCAAATAGAGAAAAATGAAAAGGAATTTCAAATTAAAATGAAAGAATTTGAGCTGGCAAGTGAAAAGCACATTTCCACTTCACATACAAATTCAAGTTTTGACATTACAAGAAATATCAGGTTAGTGCCCCCTTTTAGAGAAAAAGAAGTAGACAAGTATTTTCCTCGTTTTGAAAAAGTTGCAGAAAATTTGAAATGGCCAAGGGAGTATTGGACTCAGCTACTACAGTGTGTACTAGCTGGTAAAGCTAGTGATATTTACCATCCAATGTCAGTACAACAAAGTTCTGACTATGATTTGGTTAAGGAGTGCATTTTAAAGGGTTATGCATTAGTCCCTGAGGCTTATCAGCAAAAGTTCAGAAACTATAAAAAAGAAGCTGGACAAACTTATGTTGAATTTGCTAGAGAAAAAGAACAGTTATTTGAGAGATGGTGCTTAGCCCAGAAAGTTGAACATGATTATGAAAATATCAAACAACTTGTGTTACTTGAAGAGTTTAAGAACTGTGTCCCTAGTGACATTAAGAATCATCTTGAAGAGCACGAGATTGAAACCTTGGAAAATGCTGCTCTTGCTGCATAAGTACTCCTTAAATCATAAAATTCCTGTTGTAAGCAAATCTTTCACTCAGCAGTCTACTGATAGAAAGGTATTTCACCCTAATACAACTCCTCCTAAAACTCAATCTGGTACAACTTCCAAAAATCAAGCTTCTGATAAACTTGATTCAAAATCCTTATCTATTCCTACGTGTACCTATTGCAAGAAAAAAGGACACATCATTTCTGATTGCTTTAAATTGAAATATAGGCATCAGAATCAAGATAGACCTATCCAAAATGCTCTTATTTCTAAGAGGTCAAGGTCACAGTCATGTATTGAAATCAATACATTTGTTGGGTCTAATAAACCCCAGTCTGATTTTATTATGGAGAATTATGAACCATTCATGTCGAAGGGTTCTATATCACTCTTGGGTGATTTGGTCAATCCTATCCCTATTAAAATTTTAAGGGATACAGGAGCTTCTCAGAGTCTTTTATTATCAGGTACTTTGCCTTTTTCTGAGAAGTCCTGTTCTAATGAAAGTGTTCTCATTCAGGGAGTAGAGTGCGGCTTTGTTAATGTTCCTCTCCATTCTGTAAATTTGTCATCAGACTTAGTTTCAGGACCTGTGACAGTCGTTCTAGTGTCTACTTTACCCGTTGAGGGCATTCATTTGTTGCTAGGCAACAACCTAGCTGGAGACAAGGTTGTGGTTAATCCACTTGTAACTGACAAGCCTTCTTTGGATCAGAAAGTTGATCCTATTGAAAAAGAATACCCTGAGTTATACCCTGCTTGTGCAGTTACCAGAGCTATGTCAAAGAAAGCTCTTGAGAATGATTTTGATAAGGAAAATATTCCTTTAGCTGACACATGTATTGGTCAGGCTTTTGATGAGGTCACTTTCACTTCTAATTTGGATCAATCAAAAGGTATTGATCACAGTGATCTCTTTTAAATACTCATTCTCTTTTATCTAATCAGGGTGATAAACGACAATCACTTGTCGTCGAACAGGAAAAAGATCCTGAGATCTCCTGTTTGTTTCAGAGGGCCATTAGTGAAGCTGAAGCCACTGAAGTACCTGTCTGTTATTTCATTAAAAATGGAATTCTTATGAGAAAATGGAGACCTCCCGAGGTACCTGCTAATGACGAATGATCAGTGGACTATGAGATTGTAGTTCCAAAATCTTACTGACAGGAAATACTTAGTTTGGCCCATGAAACTCCTCTGGCTGGTCATCTAGGGATAAATAAAACTTATAACAAGATCTTGACTCACTTTTATTGAAAATCAAAAGGGATGTTTGTAAATTTTGTAGATCTTGTCATACTTGTCAAAGGTAGGAAAACCCAATCAGAAGATACCTAAGGTTCATCTGCAACCAATTCCTGCATTTGACGAACCATTTAGCAGATTTATGGTAGATTGTGTTGGTCCCTTACCTAAGACCAAGTCAGGCAACCAATATTTGTTGACCATTATATGTGTGTCGACAAGATTCCCAGAGGCAATTCCTTTGAGGAATATTAAAACCAAAACTATAGTAAAAGCTTTGATAAAGTTTTTTTACTCAATTTGGCCTTTCTAAATCTGTCCAATCGGATCAAGGGTCAAATTTCATGTCTGGAATTTTCCAGCTTGCTATGCACGAATTAGGCATTAAACAATTTAAATCTTCTGCCTATCACCCTGAGAGCCAAGGGGCCTTAGAAAGATTTCATCAGACTTTAAAGAATATGATTCAATCATATTGCTTTGATATGAGCAAAGATTGGGATGAAGGCATTCATTTACTTTTGTTTGGTATTAGGGAGTCCGTTCAAGAATCTTTAGGATTCAGTCCCTTTGAACTAGTTTTCAGACATACTGTGCATGCACCTTTGAAGTTGTTGAAAGAGAAACTTCTTTCAAACGAAGATACTGAGCTCGATCTTCTTGATTATGTTTCTGATTTTAAGTACAAATTGTCAAAGGCTTGTGAGGTCGCAAGAGCAAATCTGTGCTCTACTCAGTCCAGAATTAAATCAAGATATGATAAAAACTCAAGGGATAGGAGTTTTCAGCCTGGTGATAGAGTTCTAGCTTTCTTGCCCATTCCACAAAATCCTCTTCAGGCCAAGTATTATGGTCCATACAAGGTTGAAAAGAAAGTAAATGATTTAAATTACATCATAAATACTCCTGGTAGGCGAAAACAAAAACAACTTTGCCACATTAACATGTTAAAGGAGTATATTGAAAGAGATAGCCAAGTAAATCATACAATTAATTTAGTTGTACCTGTCCCACCAACTGAGGATTTAAGTGAAGAAATTCAATTCGACACTGTTGATCTTGGAGCAACAAATCTTCGGAATTTGGAAATTATGAAAGATCTAGACCAGAAACTTTTACATTTGCAACAACAAGAAAGAAATGAACTTAAACAGTTATTATTCGAATATGAGCACTTGTTTCCGGATATTCCTACGAGGACAATCAAAATTTTTCATGACATTGAAATTGTAGATTCAAAACCTGTGAAACACCCATACAGGATGAACCCTCTCAAACAGGAATACTTGAAAAATGAAATTCAGTATTTGCTGGAGAATGATTTCATAGAGCCCAGTAAAAGTGATCGGAGTTCACCATGTATACTTGTTCCGAAACCGGATAAAACTTTCGGTATGTGCACTGATTATAGGAAGGTGAACAGTGTGACAAAAACAGATTCATTTCCATTACCAAGAATCGATGATTGTATTGATAAAATTGGAAATGCCAAGTACGTCACCAAATTTGACCTTCTGAAAGGATTTTGGCAAATTCCACTTACGGAAAGAGCGAAAGAAATTACAGCATTTGTGACTCCAGATGGACTCTATCAGTATAAATGCTGTTGTTGTGATGAAGGATTCGCCTAGTACTTTTCAACGTTTGATGAATATGATTACCTCTGGTCTAGATAATTGTGATGCTTACATCAATGATGTCATCATCTACAATGACACCTGGAAAGGACATCTAGCCACGATTCGGAAATTCTTTGAAAGACTCACTGATGCAAATTTGACAATCAATTTATCTAAAGTGAGTTCTGCCATGCTTGTGTAACTTTTCTAGGACATATTGTGGGACATGGTCAAGTTAAACCTATAGATGCTAAGGTTAAGGTTATCTCTGATTTTCCTGTGCCTGTCAGTAAAATGCAACTGATGCGATTTCTGGGTATGGCCGGATACTATCAAAAGTTTTGTTCCAATTTTGCTAATATTGCTGAACCTCTGACAAATTTATTAAGTAAGAGAAACAAGTTTCTTTGGACCGAAAAATGTCAGGAAGCTTTTGATAGATTAAAAGCCATACTCAAGAGTGTGCCAGTTCTAACAGCTCCAAATTTCAATCCGTCTTTTAACTTGTCTGTGGATGTAAGTGATGTTGGGGTTGGAGCAATATTGATTCAAGAAGATAGAAATGGTGTTGATCACCCGGTGTGCTATTTCTCTAAGAAATTAAATAAGCACCAAAGAAATTACTCAGCAAATCAAGAAGGAATGTTTGGCTTTAATATTGGCATTACAGCATTTTGAAGTTTACTTTAGCTCGGCTCCTTCTGCGGTTGTTGTGTATAGTGATCACAACCCCCTTACTTTCATCAACAAGATGAAAAATAAAAATCAAAGATTATTAAGGTGGAGTTTGTTTTTGCAAGAGTATAATCTGAACATCAGACACATCAAAGGAAAAGACAATTTGATTGCAGATGCACTTTCCCATGTATAGGAATATTATTTCCTATACATTTTATATAATTCATAAGAATTTTCTTATGTAATTTTGTTTACCTCATGTATAATTTACATATGGTAAAAAGAAAGCTTTATTATATAAATCTTTCTTTTTTCTTTATGGGGGGAAATGTTAAATATATGTAATTAAATTGTTTGTGTGTTATTTTTAAAATTCTTTTTATTTGATTTTTGTTTCATTACATTTTATTGTAATGATTATTTTCACGGGATTCAAAATTCTTTTTCAGTAATTCTGTTTATCTAAGACGTAAAACGTGTTACATGAGCAATATTTTTGGTTCACCTTGGTCCGCGGTAGTGTAAGCGCTATGCAAAAATGATTGGCCATTGCCAAGGTCATTTCATCTAGTCTGAATAAACAATGTTTTATTTTGAAATTTATATCAGAGTGAGAGTAGATAGGGGTTCTTGCTACGTGACGAATTGCATTTTTCTTATTGCGTTGTTCAAGTGTTAGGAGACAACATAGTCTATCTCGTGAGAACAGGATGATAATTTGTTGGATATAATAACCCTTTCTTAGCGCTCGTCAGTCAGTTGTATTTCTGAAACCTTGAAGGCTGGATAGGTTTTTATTGTTGAAACCAGATTGTTTTTGAAGTTCATTTGTTTTTGGAATTTAATAATTTATTCTCTAGAAAACCAAGCGAGTGTATTGTTTTATAAATTCTGGGAGAAAGAAATTCAGTGGAAATTTATTCTGGAATTATTCGGAAACATAAACTGTGATTCAATTGAGGAATTGTTGCTATTTGCACAAGGACCACATCTGACGTCATTGCCTTCCATATTGGAACGTCGTCAGATTTGATAGGACTTGTATTTTTCATTCTTAGGTTTAAATTTTAGATTTTATCACAAACCATAAGTCCTATTTCCAATTTTTACGTTGTTTTCTAGGGAAATAAATTATGTTGTTAAAATATACAAAGCTTGTTGACTTCACTCTTTTCTCTTGTTATTATTGTATGAGCCTACACGTAACAATATATATATATATATGAAAGTTGATCAGGGGATACATCTTGATGAATACTACACCCTCATAACAGAAGTAGATCACTGCTGTGACCTATGCTTAAGATTTTACTAGCTTTGGTTAAATTTTATGTATTAAGTTTTTTTCTCAAGCTCTGTTCATGCTGGAATCATCAAACTAGATGATTGTTTGCATCTCTGTTAGTACTATGCCCATACTACAAAATTTTTTTTTTTTAATCATGACTGTATAGAATTTGAGCACCCTGTACAAAAACAGTTATACCTAGATTCATGAAAGTTGGTATAATGACAGATCATTGTGCTCATACTAATTTCAGAAAACTTTCACATTTTATCAACTGGAGTCATTTCCATCTTGAGGTCAAGGATTGTTGGGGAGGTGTGGGTTTATGTGAGCAAATTGCTTGCCATTCCTCAAGTTTATACTAAAGACTCATAATGCTCATTTTGTTTTCTCTTGCTTATCCTTAATTGTCAACCTTCCATCATTCATCTTGAGCATCTTGGTTAAGCAAGTCTCTTAAAAACGGCCACCTCTTAATAAAGACCAATTAAGTTCTTTATATTATTATATGTGACCATGTTCAGTACTCTCACTGTGCAAATTTTGCTAGGGTTATTTTGACTGAATTTTAGCTATCTACCACTTTGAAGAATAATACATGTACGCATTTTCATTTTTTTTAATTATATTCCTTACTTCGTAAAACAAACCTCTTGTCAGGTATTCTCATTACTAGGATAAAGTTTGATGGAACTTAGCTATATATCATAAAAGATTCAATACAATGATGATATACTAATGCAACATACTGTAAGATTAAATGTTTTTAAGGCAGCACATGGAATCCCTATATTATGTATGTTAATATATTATTTTCTATTTAGATACCAAACAACAAGTATGCAGTTTTGTTAGATTTCACTGATGTATTCAAGTTAGCAGATACAGCCACAACTGGTACTGGGAAATCAACCATCACAATTTTAGTAAAGAACACTACTTTGATTGACTATGAAAAAGGACCAAGAAATTATACATTAAGGGTAACTTCTGTTTTTTTATTTGAGCCTCAGACTTTGCAATCATAGGGTGTCTTTTCAGATGCATCTGATTTTGTATCTGCTATCTGAATTTAAATATATGATACTGGTCACAGAATATCAAGTAGCTTGGCTTTGCACTCACTAAAGTATGATTAATTTAATGATTACATTACAACAGTATTCTGACCTATTCCAGCTACGTCTTAACAATTAAAAAATTTTATTAATTTTCTGTGCATGAAGTTAGTATTTCGATTGTAATGACTTTTTTAAGAAGAACTGATAGAAAGTTTCTGGCGGCAGCATTCTGTGTCGACTTTATTCACACGTTTCAGTTTTTTCTTTTGATTTGTAAATTACAAAATCCTGTGGCATTTGTCCATTGGGGTCAGAGAGGGTTTATCTGGTTAAATGAAATTCACAACAACTGTGTTTGTTAAAAAGCAAGGGGACCAGCCACTGTTTCGGTCATACCTAAAAGTGATGCTTATTTCACTAAATATATTAAGTTTAATGATAAAAGTTTAAATTATTTTCATACATATATTCATGATTACAATAATATAAGTAAGCAATAATTTGTGTAAACCTTACAAAGCTTTTTATCATACATGTTTATTTGAAGAAAAAAACAACACAGGCATATGAACAGGTTTACTGTACTTTTATTCAGCGATGAGCCCATTTTTTACAAGACATCTATCTCCAATTTTGAAACATTTTAACAGATATTTACTAATGATATCTTGTCCTGATTAGCTCACAATCAGATTGAAAAAAATTAATTATGCTGGCCACTTGGGCATATCATGGAAAAGAATGAGTATAATAATGGATCTTATTTTTGTTGTACAATAGATTGTGGCAAGGGAAACTGATACATTAGAACATTACTCTTCCTCTGCACTGGTCTATGTGAAAGTTCTAGATGTGAATGACAACAGTCCCCAGTTTTCCCAACCAGCCTATGTGGAATCTGTTCCTGAAAGCACTTCTGTTGGGACATTAGTTACAACAGTAACAGTAAGTCTATGAGTATGGCTGTGTCACAGCATTGTAACAAAATGCAGTTTGAGCCCTTGTATTCAGAGACAAGTTCTCATTACAAACAAAGTTGTTCAGCATTAACTAATATCAGCAATCAGTCTGTCTTGTAAAACCATTATTCCAAACCAATCCAGCAACAACCTTGTTGGCCTTGTTTGTTTCAGTATCAAGACGAGCTTTGGGTTAATACACATGACATCTACAAACACCTTCTGTGTATAGTTGACTACACACGATATCTGCACACACCTTCTACATATAGTTTAATATACATGACATCTACACACACCTACATATGGTTTAATACACATGACATCTACACACACCTACATGTAATTTAATACAAATGACATCTACACACACCAACATATAGTTTAATACACATGACATCTACACACACCTACATGTAGTTTAATAAACATCTACACACACCTTCTTGAAATAGTTCAGTATGCATGACATCTACACACACTTGCATATAGTTTAATAGAGATGACATCTACACACACAAATAATTGCATTTAACAGAATGACCATCGCATAAGTTGACACAGATATTATCTACCTCTGATAGATATGTGAAAGTGACTAATCACTAGAACAGAAAACTAGCTAACTATTTTGTGTAGGAATTGCAGTAGGTTATGCAACAAACATCGATTTTTGAGAAATTTAAGAAATTGAAATGACTAATGCTGCAACTAGATTCATTATGGTCATTGATAGGTCCAAATAATAACAAAAAGGAGAAAGTCCAAATAGGACAAGCTATTACAGGTGCTGTTGATGGGGAAAACCTCTCATTCTATCGGATCTTCCTGTGCCAATTTGTGGAAAAGTGATCACTGTTTCAAATTCTAACAAAAATGAGGCATCTAATATGAATGTTGTCCATTTTCAAAAGGAGGAAATCACTTCTAATAATTCTGGTTTGTACACATGTGGAATTGACATCGATTATATTTTCTCTGACTTTAGTGTGCAAAATGTATCTCTTGTAACAAATTATCAAACTTCTCTTAAGGTGAGATGAATATACCCAATGTTTAACAGATGCATATTAGGATTGATTCAGATTATTTTTCAACAAAGATAGACTGACAATCAGAGCATTCAGTTTACGACAATAGTGTATCTCTTAATTGATTGATAACCAATAAACTTTTGTTTAGTTGTAGATTTTACTGGTTGCTAAAATATTGTATTGTTAAGTAGTTTTAGAAGTTTTCAGTTGATATTAATTACATTTTCTTGTCCCATTTGATCCAAACCATATTTACTGCTTTGTTTGGGAAGGAAAATAAAGCCCATGAGGGGTAGTAAATTTGTTACACTGTTTATTGGCAGGGTGTACAGGATTTTACCACCCTCCTAACTTCCCATATTTCCTGAGGTGCCTGCCTCAGCAAATACAGAAGTTAGGAGAGTGGTAAAATCCCATACACCCATCAAACAACAGTATCACTAATACAGTTATTGAAAAGAATTACAAAAATTCTGTGCATTCAAACAGAGGGGTGCAATTTCTGCATGTGTTTGATATGTGCTCCTGCGAACCAGTGTCAGCTGCTTTGGTGTGTCTTTGGGAAAGCCATTTCGTGACCATTTCTTTGGCATAATGTAGCCAATAATGCATTAAAAGTGCCATTAAAAATGAATCAACCAACCTAATTTGACCCTTCTATATGCCAGCTTGCTGTGCAGTCTAGCTATTTATTTTGGTCCCAAAAATGGCAGTGCTAATTAAAAAAAAAATCAAACCTCTTCATATGAGACCCCTGTATGAAAAGGCCAGAATATTTGATCCCTGTAATGTCTGGCCTAGGAAATTGTACTTTGGTTGTTCTTCGGTTTCATCTGTAAAGCATAAATGAGATCTAGGTTCCACATCTCCTTGGGCAATACATGTATTAAGATCTTATGAGAAAGTTTTGTGTTAATGTTTGTGTTATATGGGATGGAAGGGTGGGATATTATATGATGACTTAGCTTGCAAGCAGGGCATAGCCAGAGCACTACATTACAATTTAATTAATTGTGTGTTTTACTACCTTGTTTGGAACTAAATGTGTTTTTTTAAATTCTTTCCGGTATTTGTGAACAATGCAAAGCACAAGCAATGTTACCAGATTGAATGTTAATCAAGACATCATTTATGACTTTCATAATGCATCAAAATGGCATAATGAGTTGTGTTCTCACCATGATCAAGCAAATATCATTTCAAACATGCATGAAACATCTGGAACTTGTACTGATGGTTTATATTGATTGAATGCACTATTATACAATAAGGGCTGTGCTTAAAGCTTGGGGCAAAATGCTGAAAATCATCTTTTTTGTAATTTTGCTTAATTTTGCATAAGATATGAAAAATACATAGCCTATTTGCAGCACATCACAACTTCTAAAACATTTTTCTAATTTTGATGTCATCAATTTTTATAGGCCACTGACATTGACTCTGGACAGTTTGGTACTGATGGGATACGATATGAACTGGTTGGTCCCGGTAATGACAGGTATATGGTTTTATCATAATTTTATTGATTTGTAATTATTATTTGTCACAAACAAAACATTATGCATGGCAATACATACTGATCATGTAGACACAACAAAAAGCATGTTAATTGAATAGAGAGACAGTATTAGTGACTGTTGACATTTGGAATTAAAGGTGTATCTTGTAGAAGGCCATGTTGAAATTTTATGGAAGTCGTTAGTGCAAGTTGACAGGCATGTTGACACTCAGGAGTCTAACAATATTTACTGTCAATGACAATATAAATTTTTTAGTTTTCAATAAATAATCCAAGAGAGTTGTCTAGCCACTTCTTCTTGACCCCTCCCGGAAAAATGAATACTTTGGAGTTTTTTTTTTTACTAATGACAGTCTAATGCTTTCTTTTTTAAGTGATAATGTTTCTTGAACTGAGTGCACTGGCTGCAGAACTATTGTTTGTGATATCATTGCCTACTACCAACCAGTTGTTCTTGTGTCACATGGCCCAAAAGGCAGCTGCACTGCAAGGAGGTATACAAATCAAACACTGATGAGATGCTGCATTGCAGCCTCAGGTGCAAGATCAACTTGCACTCAGGGTTTAGAAATTGCCCACAATTTGAGTTATGGTGGAACAGTATTATATGTGAAACCTAAAACAAAGCTAACCACCCTGACCTTTATAAACAAATTCAAAAGAGTAAATGAAGCAGCCTTTCAAAGAACCTGAAAAATCATGGTTTCATGGGTAAATCATTCACAGATAAAGTACTGCTCTATTTCGTTAAAATGCAAGCATTCAAAATCTTTTAAAGCACTTATACAAACATCAAATGCACTTGCAAGTTGAGAGGTCATTGTACCACACATAACATTGTTTATTTACTCACCTATCACACATGTGGTCAATAATATATAGGTGAAACCAAAAGGTAATTTCAGGTGAGAATAAAGAACACCTCAGATACATCTGCAGAAAGAAGGTAGCAGCAACAATAAGCAAAAATGTGGAGAACATTTTGGATACACCAATAACACTGTACTCAAGTGATCTACATTTATATTTTAAATGGGAGTCAATGCATTATATTTTTCTGTGGACACTTGGGTCTTGAGGCTGTGTCTCGAACCATTTTAGGATGTCATTGACTTGATCAGACTGGGAATTATTTAAAGGATGTCTAGTCTTTTGTAATTAAGAGATCAATGGGTGTAGAAACCTTGTATGAGGCTATTGATGGAGCTTGTGGAGGCAGTCAGAATTCAGAAGGCAGAAGCCAGACCACCTTTTTGATCCATGGAAAGCTGAGTTTAATCTGGACATCACTGGTACCTAAAATGGAAGAGGTCACATGTGAGAATTGAATCTTTGAACTTGAAAGAGTAAGTTGATTAAGATGCATCTTGCATTGGTGCAGCAACTGAGCTATCAGAGCTGGTTGTTGGGGACAGTGACAGAAGATGAGGATCTGTCTATGGTGGGAGATAGTTGTCGCAAGGTGTTCACTGTATCATCGATGGTCTGAGACTGGTGCTAGGCATCTGTCTGTGGTGGGAGATAGTTGTCTCAAGGTGTTCACTGTATCATCAATGGTCTGGGACTGGTACTGGGCATCTGTCTATGGTGGGAGATAGTTGTCTCAAGGTGTTCACTGTATCATCCATGGTCTGGGACTGGTACTGGGCATCTGTGGTGGGAGATAGTTGTCTCAAGGTGTTTACTGTATCATCAATGGTCTGGAACTGGTACTAGGCATCTGTTTATGGTGGGAGATAGTTGTCTCAAGGTGTTCACTGTATCATCGATGGTATGGGACCGGTACTGGGCATCTGTCTATGGTGGGAGATAGTTGTCTCAAGGTGTTCACAGTATCATCGATGGTCTGGGACTGGTACTGGGCATCTGTCTATGGTGGGAGATAGTTGTCTCAAGGTGTTCACTGTATCATCGATGGTCTGGGACTGGTACTGGGCATCTAGCATGGAGCATCATCATAGCATATTGAGACAGTTATTTCCAGACATTCACTGTTTATCATCGTTGGTCTGGGGCTGATACCAAGCCTCCAGTCATACTACCATGAGTCTGGTACTGGATAGCGTAACACTACTTACCAGTCCTGTTGCCAGTTATACTAAGTAACCTGGGCCTATCCAGGGCTGGAACTGTTGTTGCTGTGTGCTGGGCACTGTTTGTGTCTTGGAGCTAGGGTTGAGTATACTGGGAAGAATTATCACTGTTGCCTGTCCTAAAGTCGTAGCCTTAGGTTGAGACTGTGCTAAATTTGGAGTGCATATTGTCCAGCACCAACTGGCATCTGGTACGGAAGTCTAGTCCTGGCAATCCTGAGAAATATCACCATAGCCCAGTACTGGTGTTAGTCTGTGGTGATGGTATTTCCAGTCTGGTCCAGATGGGCTGTCCTACGATATTGTTTCTGGTCCAGTAGATTGAGCTGTGAAGATCTGTTCTGTTTGAAGCACCATATGCAACATCAGATCAGATCTGATGCTGTGTGAGAAGCTGTGATAGTCAGATTTGTTGAATTTTCTTTTGAATTGGTAGAAGGCACCAGCAGGAAATTGTCTACTGAGGTGGCTTCATCCACAATACAGACCTAAAAAATTTTCATATTCTCTCACTTGCCTGCTTGACCAGTAAAAGTAAATTTTGCTTGTCCAGCAACAAAATCAACTTGCCCACCAAAATAATTTCTTTGCATAAAATGGCTTTTTTCTAGAAAAATCCTTATTTTACCCTCAAATTTTATATATGAGAGAGCCTGTTCCCTGAAGAAATAAAGGATATTGTTGTTATTATTATTATTATTATTGTTGTTGTTGTTGTTAACAGACTAATCTCATGTCAGCAGTGAATCCTGATAAAACATAATAAACTGTACATGCCTTAGATACATAGACAACTGAATATGTTTAGTTGAATTCTAACTTTCTTTATCAGGAAACTTGGGGCCTCATTTTCATTTTATGAAGTTTATATATTAAAAATTAAATATCAGCCTCACTGTCACACTTAAAAATTTCCTTAACAAATTTTAACAAATATATAAAAATGAAGTAGGCGTTAAAAGTCTAAGACCAGAACAAGGTATCAGGAAGAAGTTTGTTTACATAATCATGTATATGTCTGTTTCGTTAAATATAGAAAAACCCTGGTAAAAAAAATGACTATTGAGATTATTGTCTACTCTTCATTCATTGAGCCAACCAATTCTCATCTTTAGGCATTTTCCTAGCAATGCCACATTCGCTGTCAGAATCGTCCATACTTTAAAAGAATGAATGGAAAAGTCATACTGAAGCAGAGATGTAAAAACAAATAATTTAATTTGAATGTCACCAACAGTCATATAAATATTAATTTACATGGTTATTCATTTTGTAATTGCTTACAGACCATAAACTAAACAAGTCGTTTACGTGTCTAAACATTGCAGGTTTATTATTAATGTGATCTTGAAATTTATGATACATGTAATTCTTAACAGCACAGTCATTTAGTAACTATAATAGTTGTTACAATTAAAAAAAGTCTGATTGCAATCCCATGAGCCATGACAAAAGTTGTATAGAACATAAGCACATACAAATATTTTCAGTGGAAAAGATAAAAGCTTGATTGGTTGAAGGTTGAAGTCAGAGTAAAGAGCATTTATTTGGTTAGTTTTTTTTAACTTTTATTTCCAGAGCAAAACTAAAACTTTAAGATATTGCTTTGAAATTTGGTATAGTTGTTGAACTATTGGCGTTGATATGTATTTGAAAATTCACAGTTTTTCAGTGTCAGTATTATGGTTTTTGTCTATTTTTCTTTTCATCTGTCTATCCATCTTTCAGCCTTCATTTCCAAGGCAAAACTCCAAAACCGTTTAAGACATCTCTATGAAATTTGATAGAATAAGCTGTTGGTCTAGACATACCATTTACTATATGAAATTTTTAATATTTTATGTTTGTATCTTGATCCATGCATCATTCACACAGTCATTGTGGAAAAATCCAAAACCATTTAATACATCCCTATGATACTTGATCAGACTTAATATCTAGATGTGCCTGTACTTTGTAAATATATTCGATTTTTGGTCAGTGACAAATCTTTCTGCCTACTGACACACAATTTGGTGGGGAGGGGGATATGGTGGTCTCTCTCATCTTTATCTTTTGCGATTGTGCACACCTCAAAAAATTTGTCATGAGGGTAATACTAGTATGTCTGTTGTTTTTAAGAAGTTTATTTTTGCATAGTAAAGGAACACAATTTCACATTTTTAACAGTAACAGTAGCATTTGTGATGCTTACAATTATTGTAGGAATAGATGCTCACATAGTTACCATTTTGTACTTCAGATTTCAGATCAATTCTATCACTGGAAGTGTGACAGTGAAATCATGTGTCGAACCCAATGCAGTCGTAGATTGTTTGGACTATGAGACTGTTCCTAGCTACCAGTTCACAGTCATAGCTCGTGACAATGGTGGAGCTGGGATACCAGTTCCTGTGGATTTAAAAATCAATATCATCGATTTAAATGACAATGCACCTGTATTTGGACCTAAATCATATTCATCATACATAACGGAAGGAGATCTCATTCCATCTCCAACTGTTGTTGTCAAGGTGAGGCCAAAACCACCTGGCAAAAAATGTCTTTCACAGTAATCAGTTATGATGAAATCATCTTGTATAATTATCTTATATGTCAAGTCCAACTGCGAACAACATAGACACTGATCTGCCTTCTCATGCACTGCAGATTGTGGTCCATGTTGTTTGTTCTACTGATGACTCCAGGCAATCTGCATAGACTCAGATATGTTGGTACATTATGCAGTGGCAGATGTGATTCTGTGCAGTTTGCAGTTGGAATCAACTTATAAGTGAGTACATACAATATATATTTATTTGTCCACCTGACTTTGGTTTCTGAGGATTACTTTACCAAGGATTTTTTTTAATTTGAACCAGATTTGGCGTGCAGCTATATATTAGAAAAACCTTGAATGAGTTGTTTTCAACATCCTGAAGCATCATTTAAAGGAGTTATGGGCCTTGATTTCCCATTCTCCTTACTTTGTTTCTGCAGCATAACTTTACATTGGATATTTGGATAGAAACCAAACTTGACATACAGGTATACATTAATAAGACCTTGAACTGGTTGATTTCCGACATTTGACAACATCATGTACAGGAGTTTTGCCCCTTATTCTCCGTCCTGACTTTGTTTTCCACAGCAATACTTTAAGCATTGATTTCAACGAAATTTTTATATTGATGAGACCTTGAATCAGTTTGATTTCCAGCATTCCTCAACATCATTTCGAAGAGTTCAAAGCCCTAATTGCCAATCCTAATTACCTGATCATCTGCAGATAACTTGTCAGCTTAAAGGATTGTTGTATTTGAACCATATATATAATCATATTTATCATGCAAATTATATACATATGAGATTTGAATGATTTGAATTTCCCGTATTCCATGTCATCTTTTAGAGGAGTTATGAGCCCTGAATGCACATCTTTTCCTGATGTTGTTTTTCCAACAACATTTCCTCTGTTTAAAATTTTGCCAAGCAAATTGTAGTGAGTGTGGTCATTTGTGATGTTATTAATTACCTATGAGATTGTATAGTAATATAATTATATTTTAATTAAGCGACCTTTAGTAACTGTCAAACAAATTGTAATTATACCTTAAAAAAAGTGAAAGAGGTCATTTAGAATGTATTTTTTTCATCAAGTTATTTTTTTTTTTATAGTTTCTTGGTGTTAATTCATGATTTTAAATTTTTTTTTATTTCTTTCTTCCTACAAACTGTGAATTTAAAGTCCTGTGAAAAATTGTCCATCTGTCAAGTCATTAGAACCCCATTCAAAGCATCATTTTTTCTTCATATATAAGTTGAATAACTTAAACTCTTTCAGTCTCTCCAGTGGCCCTAGGTTTTATAAATAATAATAATAATGAGGACTTTGTATAGCGCCTAATCTATAGAAGCTCTAAGCGCTTTACAACATGTGACAACACTTTAAAAACATATATAATGATATGATTACAAAAATAAAAACAAACACCATGAAATTAGAAAACAGAAAACATGCGGTAAATATTTGAGGTAAGGAAACATTATTAGGTCTTTATGTCTGTTCTTGGAGTTGATATAGGTGAGTTGTAAGAGCACTCTTGAATGAGATCACTGTGTCTTTGTGTCTAAGTTCAGTGGGCAATTCATTCCACATTGCTGGGCCCTGGTATGCAAAAGAACGTTGTCCCTGTGATTTCATTTTCATAGTGGGAACAATGAAAATACGAGTGTCAGAAGAGGAGCATAAGTATCTTGCTGGTGTGTACACATGGGTGAGGTCAGATAGGTATGTTGGACTGGAGCCCGTCAGTGAAACATAGCACAGAGAACAAATTTTGTGTTTAATTCTGGATCGTATGGATAGCCAGTGTAGGGTAGAGAGCAGGGGAGAGGCGTGCTCTGATCGTGGTACGCTAAGGATGATTCGAGCAGCTGTATTTTGAACTTTTTGAAGTTTCTGAAGTAGATATTGAGACGAACCAGACAGAATTGAGCTACAATAGTCCAGTCTTGAAAGTACTAAGGAACACACAAGTGTTTTAGTGGCATCAACTGAAAGATACTTGCGAATGGAGCTGATGCGTCTCAGCTCAAGATATGCAGCCTTGCATATGTTCATGACATGTTGGTGCAATGAGGGAGTACTGTCGAGAGTAACACCAAGGTTTCGTACTGACTCTGTGAATTTAATGTTAGTGTTGCTGATATTTATTGTCTGAGGTAAAGGATGTGAATGAGAAAGTCTTTGTGTTGTAATCAGAATGGCTTCAGTTTTATCATCATTCATCTGCAGCTTGTTACATGTCATCCATGATTTCACATCGGAAATGCACCTCTCTACGCCTTGGATGGTATCTTCAACTTCAGTTGGGTGGCTAGATTTGTATATTTGGGTGTCATCAGCATACAATTGGTGAGACACTGGATGATGATCTATGACACTTAAGAGTGGCTGAGTGTATAGAATGAAGAGAACAGGTCCAAGAACAGACCCCTGTGGAACACCACAGCATAGATCAACTGGGTTGGAGTGTTTCCCATTTGCGGACACAATTTGTGTCCTGTTGACCAAGTAGGACTTGAACCATAGTAAGGTCGTATCATGAATGCCAAATACATGCTGGAGATGGTGAAGTAATATATCATGGTCTATAGTGTCAAATGCTGCAGACAAGTCAAGGAGAGTGAGGACTGTAATCTTTCCGCCATCCAAAGCAGAGAGAAGGTCATTGACTACTTTCAGAAGGGTAGTTTCAGTACTGTGGCAAGGGCGATATGCAGACTGTACATTGCTAAAAAGACTGTTTGAATTCAGATGAGATACAAGTTGGGATAGAACAACTTTTTCTAAGATTTTTGACATGAATGGGAGATTGGAAACTGGGTGGTAGTTCTTTAAATTGTTATGGTCGAGTGTTGGTTTCTTCAGCAGAGGCTTTACAATGGCAGTTTTGAAAAATGATGGGAATTCCCCGGATGAGAGAGAGGTATTAATAACATCAGTTAGTGCAGGCAATATTGGATCTAAGCACTCAAGCAGCAGTGATGTTGGAATCGGATCAAGTTCACTCTTCGTCATGATTGTATGTACTAAATCCATAGAGACAGGTTCAAATGCTGCTTACGGTTGCCGCTGAAATTCTTTATCGCAATTGTATGGTGACGAGTCAGTTGAAATTGTTTTGTCAAGTTTATCTCTGATGGTTTGTACTTTGTCACAGAAGAAATTTGCAAACAGGTCCGGAAGGTCAACTAGAGAGAAGGTAGTTGGAAGTGGTGTACATTTGTTCCTTGACATTAGCTTGTTAGTAATCTCAAATAGCTCTTTGCAGCTGGAACTTTCCGTGTTCTTAGTACTGTAGTGGGCTGATTTCACTGCATGGACTATGTTTGTAACATTCTTCTTAGCGGCTTCATAGATTTGCTTATGAATAGTGAGTCTGGTGGAAAGCCAAAGCCTCTCAGCTTTATGGCGGTCTCTTTTAGCAGTGCGAAGCTGGTCCCTAACACTGCTATACCACAGAGAACACTTTTGAATTGATACTCTGCACTTGGTTGCTGGGGCATGTTTGTCAAGCAATGAACGCAGGCAGTTATCGAGTTCTGTTGTAGGAGGTAAGCTAGTTGTTAGGTTTGCTTGGATGTCATGCATTAGTTGGGTTCTGTTTATCATACGGAGGTTTCTCTTAATAGCAAATAAAGGTGGAGGGTTAGGGACTGATACTTCAAGATGGCATATAATGCAGAGGTAGTCTGATGCAAGTTCGTGGGACACCAGGAAGGACTGTAGAATATTATCATCAGGTCTATAAAAAATCCAGTCTAAAATGTGACCATGTTTATGGGTGGGTCTGCTAACTGACAGTTTGAGGTTGAAAACGAGAATGGAGTCTAGTTTTGATGTGTATGGGTTTCCAGGACAGTCAGAGTGAAAGTTGAAATCTCCAAGAATAATCAGGTTGCCACCTATTGAATTTCCATACTCCAGGAGATTTGGAAACTGCTCCAAAAAGAGAGATTCAGTCAGCTTGTTTTTTCCACTAGGAGGAGGGCGGTAGAGGCAGAAAAAATGGACTGACCTTTGTTCCAGTGTGAGTGTGGTTTGGACTAGTTCAAATGATGTGTGATAGAAATTGAAGGTGGTAGTGTGGTTAAGATGGTTGATCATGAAGTTCTTTGCGATGACAGCAATTCCACCTCTGCGAGAGTGGCGGGGGAACGACTTGATGGAGTAACCAGTGGGTGTTAGATCCGTGCACTTGGATTCATCGCCTGATGTTTTTAGCCACGTTTCTGTCAGGAAAAAGACGTTGATGTACTGATCATTGATAAAATTAACATTTCTGTGCGCTTTTCCGGTGGTCCTACTGATTGGGCATTGAATAATGTGATGCGCAGTGGTATCTCTTGGATAGTTGACACAAAGGTTGATGATTTAATAGGGATTTGAATTAGGTTATCTAAATTAACGGCCGAATTTTTAAATTTTTTGTGCCGGAAAGGGAGATAACTGGAATTCTTCTTCCTGTTCTACGCCGGCCAGCTTTGAAACAATGCTTCTTTTTTCGCTTCCGTTTACATTTAAGGCATGATGAATGTAGTTCCAGGTCATTTAGTCTAGTGCACAATGTAGTGTGGAGAGCCAAGGAGTGGTCATTTAAAGCAATTAATGAGGGTCCATCATAGCATAAACGCGTGGACTGGCGAGTATCACGTGATGGCGGTTTGTTCAAGAACAAAGGAAGTTGTAGCAGTGGAGCAAGACAGCTGAGAAAAAGTCTAATTTTTCTCGTTTCCAAAACAAGAAGATGAAGAAACACATTCGAATAGAACAGCCAATGCATGATGAATACAATAACGCAGACAAAAACAGACAGCAAGCACATATATCATGAAAAACAGCACAAAAATCTGGGACAGCTGCTTCAAGCTGGTTAAGCGATAGTGGCCATCTTGTTTTAGTACTTTTTTATCAGACTCTCCTTTTTTTATTGTCCTGCTGTTTTCAATTTTATGTTGAAAAGTGATAACACAGTGCATGAACTGCCATAGAGAAGCAAATTTAAATGAGGTCTCTTGATTTGGAGCTGCCGTCTCAGGTGGCCAAGTGGTCAAAGGTGCATGCCTTTGCAGATCACTGACATCCCACCTCTGTCCACAAGGATTCAAGTCTCAGCTTAGCCACTGTTGGTATGAGAGAAAACTTGCCAGTAGCTTCCCATTGGTTGGTGGTTCTTCCTGGGGTTTTCTTGGCTTCTTCTTTCACAAAATATACTGGCTACCTATCATGTGCAGAAAGATGGTGTTAAAACAACAAAAGAAATATACCTTTGATATGGATCTGGGTGTTAAGAAGATAGAAGAAACCCAGGCTAAAGAGAGTGGTAGTATGTATTTAAGAGCTCAATGTTTACAAAAATATGTAAAGGAGGGTTTTAGTTTTTCAGTAATTACATAGATATTATACTACTTTTCTCTAAAATATCTCCCTTTTCCTCTTCTTTTCCCTACTTTTTTTTAAGAAAAAGCATCTTTACTTTATTGCTACTTTTTCACAAAGGGCTGCTGGAAAGATTGATATTATTGGAAGAGACTAGGAGGCAATTATAGTAATATTTATTAGATTGGTAAGGTTTTGGCAGACAAATGCACAGTCTGATATTTGAACAATAGATCCTTATACTTGTACTTCTAACTTTTACAGTTATTCATGCAATCATTGATTGACAAAAATTGAAATCATTTAGTTTTTATAGCCTAAAACATTTGCTTGTATTTGGATGACACACCATCGAGTTCTTGTGATATTGGTAATGTTATAATAATGCATTGATAACAACTGGAAAAGGCAGAGAATGTTACAGTTGTCTAGAACCCCTTCCCTGTCATAGATATTTTGATCACAAATTTAAGTACCATTGACAGTGTAAGTTTCTGCACAACCATTATCGATTTAATTGCTTAAATAAAGTGCAAATTTCGTAAATAGTTGAGTTCATCAGAAATATATATATTGTATATGTTTCACAAGAATTGGATAGCATTTTCAAGATGCAGATAAGAAAAATCAGTTTATTTATTCTCCTATCAGTATAGATAGAGATTTTCCAGGCAGAACAGCCAGGTGGAAAATCCTTATCCTTCATCGCATGACATCATAATAGGATTTGATTTGTACATTGCCACTCTACCTTTTTTTATGATGTCATCACATTCATGATATTACAGTATCTGCTTTTCTTCTCTTGGTTTAATTTCAGAACTTTGGTTATAAATCTATATCGTAACCATATCCAAGTGTACACTGAACTACTTAGTTTAAACTTCATTTTGTATGTAAATTAATGCTTTTGAATTGCATCGTAAACTGCATTTACCTAAATATCTTTATGTTCAGTGTAGAAAATTGTTTCTGCCCCGCTAAATTTTTATTACATGAACATACTTTGTTCTTTCATTGCTTAAACTGTACCAACTAGACACCATTTTTGTAAAAACCCTATGTGTTTTGACTGTAGAATGTGAGAAATAATGTTCAACCAAAGCCAAGGTCATCATTATGGTACAATTGTTTCTCACTTGGATGGCTTCTGATGCATCAGTCATGGTTGGATTTTCAAGAGCAAGGTCATGGGTAAATTTTTCCATTTCTGCACTTTTAACTTCCTGGAGATAAAGTCATGAAATGTGGTTACCTTCCATGTATGTCCAGTAACTTGACAGCTCTTTCACAAAGGTCACTCTGATTTTAGCATTGTATACTTTGGCAGATCGTGGACAAAAATTCGCTGAAATCACTTGCTCTTTTTGTGCCTTTGTTGGTGGAAAATGAGACATTCTGCTTACTTGTGCGTCATTTTCATCCAAAGGTTTATAAAAGGTTTGGTTCAATATTTTTCATGTGAGTGGGGGCTCAGTATACAGGCCCTAGCTTCCTTGTTTTTATTGAAAGGAAGTTGCATATTTTGGGATGATGAAAATTTTTATCCTAATTCATTGAAACCAGGTAATCATTCCAGAAAATTTTATTTCACTGCAAACATAAATTTCTCATACAGGCAACTGACCGTGATAAAGTTGGGGGACCACTTTCATTTACCTTTATAGCAGAAGATGTCCCAGGCTTGTGGAGGATTGACAGACTAGGAAATATAACTGCCTCACGACCAATTAAATATCAGGATACATTGCAGATGAAAGGCTTGTAAGTATTGTTCTTTCTTGATCCAGCATTCACATGATATGTATCTAGTGATTATTGTTTTTTTGTTGGCATGCAATCACATAATTTCTCAACTTGTGTTCAGATGCCATTTCTCTAGTAGGTAGTAATGATTTGTCATGTTCATTGCTTTTTTTTCCTTAAAGCTTTTTCATAAATGGTACACTTGTGAAGATTGTTATGATCAGTTAAAAGCAACATTATCATTATTACCATTAATGACAACATATCAGTCATTAGAACTTGGAAGATCTGGATTTTTGCTTCAATAAAATATTGTTTCATTGTTTTCTTCAGTATGTACTATTGTGTGAATCCCACCCCATCCCAGTTGAATGAATCCCCCTTTAAAAATGAATGAGCAAACATACATTGTACACAGTCTGTTTGCAATGAGTGTATTGAAACCTGTAATGTTCATTAATATTAGTAAAGCTTAGACTAGTCATTAAAGCATTTGACTTCAAGATCAGCTGCCATAATTGATTATGCACTTAGTGACTGTAACAAGATGACCGGGTTGGATTTCGGATTTATAACAGAACACTTTTGATGGTGATACAAATACAACGTTTATTGATGAATGACTTGAATGGGAAAAGAATTGTAATTAATATGTGTGTGTATAAGATCCAAATATTGGTCAAATTAACACAATCCGCACGAACCTAATAATGCAACATAAATGTGAGTACAAATAAATGACCTTATACAGAAGAAGGACAAAGGTTAATGATTCACAGTAATTTCACATGATGAAAAGAGTGATGTGTTTTACTCAAATAGTAAAAATGATGTACTTTATTCATATTGTAAAATGTATTCACTCAAATAGTGAATAATGAGGTACTTTACTCAGACAGTAAAATGATGAAAACACTGGGTATAACAAAAAACCCAAAATTAGCCCACGGCTGAAAGATTACATGCATGGAGTAACACAAAACACTCCATCACTGGCACACTTGGCTACCAGTCGCACTGGTCAATAAAGCAGTCAGCATTTCAGGTAGTCACCAACCACCATTCAATTCCTTGGTCAATCAAGCAATCAGCACCCACCAATTCAGTCAGCAACACCCAATCACCTGCTACTTGACCAGCAACACATTGTTCACTCAGCTTTATGGCTGCTATGGTTCAGCTTTACAACTGCTATGGTCAACTTCTGTGGTTAGCTCTACAGATGGTACCCCATCGATTCTGATCAGCTGAAAATAAATCTAACACCATGTACTATGTATGACACGGGCATATACGATAAAACGTAATGATGTTATATACGGTAAGCTATACAAATTACATTATTGGCACAACATTACAAAGCAATAAACAGGTTCACAAGTGAACCTACCTGTGTCCAATAAGAATCCTACAGTACTAAACGTTTTTTAAAAATGCAACTTTATATTGCTAATATAAATCTCTTGCTATGTAACAAACAAGAATAGAAAATATTTGCATTATACTACATAAGCCGAAGCTACATAGAAAATAAACATGGTAGTACAATAGTTATAACTTATAATATACATAAGAAATTAATAAATAACTCACATACCTCTACAGCTGAAGATGTGTAAGTCCTTAAGTAGACTGCTCATTGACAAGACATTCCATAACGTAAAGATTTAGTCTTACGGTGAGGCATTCATGCACAGATGATGCAGCCGTACATCGTCTGTGCACTTGACGTATTTGGTTTTTCCCATCGAAAGCACTTTGCATGTGCAGCATAGGTTGAATTCAACTCACTGTTTTGAAATATTGTAATCACCCTCGGGTATCATTGGACACAAAAAACGAAACACAAGTACATGTATTTAATAAATAGAGGGATTAATACAATTTTCGTGACAGTGACTTTTTGCAGTTTAGCAATGAGACACTTTTATTCATTATCTGGTTATTAAATGTGTACAGTAAAACCTGTCTTAGGCAACCTCTGCTATGAGTGGTCACCTGTCATTTACAACCACAATCATAATGCGTGAATCTATTTTTTTTATTTAAATGCAATGTCATTAGGGACCACCTGCAGTACATGACCAGCAACCATGATTTTTAGACAAAATATGTTTAGACACTGCTATAAAGAACCACATCACATAAACAGATATAAACACCACTGACCTTTATTTAATCCTTTGTAACCATGACCCCTTGAAAAGTAAAAGCTATTATAAACAAAAATGATCAAACTAAAGAAATCAGGCTGGTTAATGCTTTCCTACATTTTTCAGGCCATGTGGGTAGTGTCATTATTATAGACTGTAAACCAGACTGAAGTACTTCGTCTTCGCTAGTCACAGTTCAGATGTGATAAACTTGTCTACACCTTGGTGTATTGAGCAGATATTTCTGTGCTTCGGGTCTGTGAATTTCATTGGATGCAGCGGCAAGCCACTGCATCCAATTAAAATTAAGTTGTACAGATTTGAACACTGTTCCTACATGATCAAGACAAAGGGAGCACACAACTTGAATAGACTGTTAAATGAGCAATTTTCCAGTGCCAGTCCGTGTTTGCACAAATACCTTTCACTCAAATACACCCGTGATGATCTATACCCAAAGCCTGATCAAACTGATAATATTAATATAACAATGGCAGAACCTCCTACAGAAAGAGAAAAACGCTTACTCTGGAGAAAAGATTGTAATTGAAAGAAGTGAAGATAACTTACAGACAGGATCAATAAATATTACTTTTGTTAACTTTTTAATTCCACATATTCCAATACATATACCTGTGCTATTCAAATATAAATATAAATGTTTTATAATAGATGTATTTCTGTATTGCTGTATAAAATTATTTTCAGATGAATACATGCAATATTTTAATTAGATCTATGAATAAAGAATACATTACTTGTACAGTGATTGTGGTTATTTTTCATTCTTAAACTGAGTTGAATTTCGACCCAGGAAACCGGTTCTTTGCACAAGCCTGTAAAGGGAGATCATTTGTCATGAGACTGCTTTTGGTTGACTGAAGGTGTGACCTGACATGACAGGTTTTACTGTATTACCAAGTTGGCAGGTGGTAAAATGATGGAAATGCATATTTTAGTTCATGGTGATAATGTACTGGCTGTTATATGTAGTTCTGATGCAAATGGCTCAGTGCTATTTTCATAACATATGATCACTGCCACTGTGCCAGTGATGAAGATCAACACTTATCTGTTTTATCTTTATTCATTTAAACTTATTTACCACCCATGCATTTGTTGACACAAAGATACTGCTCTCATAAAAACAGATGCCCTTAAAAACTGAACCACTTAAGAAAATGACAGAGGAGGAATTCACCCACTTTGTGAAAATCGTAGAGAAATTGCTGTGGTTTTGGGGGGCTTTTTTGCAGCACTATCAATATTTCTTGCTCTTCATGCACAACGAATGTATACAGAAAGTATAAAATGTTATGGTATAATCAAAATGGCTTAAGCCATAATTCTCTATGCAACATGAAGAACCTCTTTGGCTAAACTTAGTTTGAACACCGATCATTGCTCAGACTGGCTTCTGAATTCCAGCAGAATCTGGGTAATTAATAATTTTTGCTCATTTCTGCTGCCATTGTTTGCTCATCTATTCTTCATTTGGCTGCATCCATCCATTGTTTGTAAATGACTATGTTAGCACTATTCTCAAGCTCACAAATTATAGTCTGACTCCGGTCCATTACGAATCATACCTCACCTCCAGTCTTAGAAAGTATTTACCTGGAACAGTTACTGTGTTGATGAGGATTATTTAATCCATTTAAACTTTGCTAATTTCAAAGCAAACCTTGTTCCATCTGCACATACTGTTTTAGTAAAATAAAGTCGTTAAAATGAGTACAGTATTAAAGAAATACTATTTTTTAGTAATCAGACAACCTAATGTACATACCACCTCTGGTTTTCAAAAGTATTTACCTCACACAGTTACTACCTAACTGAGGATTATATAATTCCTTTAAAACTTACAAATTTTAAACCAATCTTTCTTCCATCTGCAATTAACATTTTTAATTAATAAAAATAGAGTATTAACAGCGAGTGCAATGTTAAAGGAATATTAATTTTAATAGACAGACAACCTAATGTACATTGCAAGGTGCATTGTTGTAACATGGTGGATCGCAGAGATAAAATTAAAAGTTGGTACTTTTATACTATATATATATATATGTATATATATATATATATATATATATATATATATATATATATATATATATATTTTGCATGATACCAGCTGCTTTAACTAGGACCATCAAAATAAAGGTATGAAACTACAGTGACAAAATTTGCGGAATCTGTTGCCTTTATATCCAAGGGCTTTGCACCTGCAGATAACTTAAGAGATATTACTCAGAAATTAGATTAGGCTTATGAAAAGTGCAAAATAAATCAAACCGAAATATTTATTGCATAAAACACAGAGTTTATACAGCAGAACACACAATATGATACAGCAGATGAGAAGATACAGTGATTACACTGATTACATTGAAACAAAACTTAAAGATCAAAACATGAATTTCACCTTACAAGACATCTTTCATTGGCATTTATTTCATTTATTGTTGCCACCAGTTATTTAATTTTTCTTTCACCATATATTGTTAATTACAGTGCATTGGAAAAATGTTTTTCCATGAACATGTAACAAAATATGTGATTTCCTATTAAAACTTGCAATTTTCTTGATGTTGATTCTAAATTTCCAGGCATTAACTGCTATTTTCAGCAATAAACAAGTGATATATCAAGGTTTCATTTACCAATTCTGATCATGATTTTCTTCATATTCAACAAATAGGGACATTTCGTTTTGGTATTTTAATTAAAAAATGGGATCCATGCCCAGGTCTGCATTATAAGCAGATTCACAAGTTATTTTAGGCATCAGTTACGGAGGGAGAGGTGTATATGAAAGAAATATTAAGAAAATGGATTCATATAGAGTTTTTTCTGAGCAGTTCTATATTTAGTGTGTCCATTATTGTAGGTTTCACTTTATACTGTTCATTTAAAGAACCATTTCTAATTTTGATTGCATGTCCTGGGTCTTTGTACAGATTTTAAAGGAATGCTACCATGAATGCTGACATCTTTTTCATTGTTATCTCTCATTCTTCAGTTTACTGATTTTATTTTGATTGATTGATTGAATA
The DNA here is from genome assembly GCA_016617855.1 of Megalonaias nervosa. NCBI lineage: Eukaryota > Metazoa > Mollusca > Bivalvia > Unionida > Unionidae > Megalonaias > Megalonaias nervosa. Next base: position 28,226 of record JAECUM010012166.1, read on the forward strand.
ACAATGGTATTAATCAGTGTTGCTTATTTTTGATTTAGTTTCCTGATGACAGTCCAAGTCACAGATGGAAAATTTAATGATACTGCCTCAGTCCGAATTGATGTCCTGGTAAGAATTTAAATATTTGCATCAATCTTAGTGATTTTCTCACTTTGAGGCGAACCCTTTCACAGTTGATCTCAGTCATGTCCATGCTCTTCAAATGTAATTTCATACCAGTAAAAAAAAAAATTTCTGCTAAATTTTTCCATGAACACATTTTGGTTGGTGTGATTATTTTGCCAGAGAATGATGAAGTGTAGCTCAGTGTGACCCTGCAAAAGCAAGCTCCATTAAAACATGAATTCAGATATAACATGATCGGCGTGGCTCCAGAAATTTCATTTGCATATATTTTATTCATACATGAAAAATATTTTTTCTTCTTAAAAGTATGAAAAATAACATTTAAAACATTTACTATCGTTTTGGAGAAAAGAGATTGTGTATGAATTATATTATAAGATGATCGTGTCACAGCTCCTGAAATTTTGTGTACATGTATTTTTCTCCTACATGAAAAAATATTTTTTCTTCTAAAGGTATGAAAAATAATGTGTAAAAAGTTTATTCAAGGATTGGGCTGGGCTTTGACAGTGTCACAAATTGCTATTTTTCCTCTTTATTGGCAACAAAATATATCATCTGGCAAATTTTTTTTGTGCCAACATTGTTGGCTGTTTAAACTTGTATTTACAATCTAGGGTTTGCAGTGGAGAAATTCAAATGCACCATGAAAGGAAAAATGCACTTGAATCTATTTATTGTTACATAAATCCTTTGTTCATATTGACAAACCATCTTAATAGTGCATTGTTATATTATAATCTGCTTATGCTGACATCTGGTTTGAGTACTGTATACTGCTGCCAGACTAGCTACAATCAACCAACCTTTGAAGGTAGGAACAGGAATGACTACAATTGACCAAACAGTAGCACAATGGCTACTTTTTTAAAAATGTACCCAGAAAAAATAGTTTTGCTGAAACTTCAAAGAAAACTGATTACATGTGAAGCATTTCATTACATTACATTGAAGCATTGATCATTCTGTATAAATATTAAGCAAATGGACAAAAAACTTTTGTCTCAGTCAGTGTTCTACAGTTATTTGATGTTGCCACAAACAGGATTTTATTTGGTCCTCCAAATGTTTTCTTTAGCGGTGACTTCTGTAATACATGCACCCTTCATCAAAGCAAGCCGACTATAATGTTCAATAAAAATAAAGCACCTTTCATCAAAGGATGTCAGCAACAAACAAATAAAAACAATAGAATCTTATGGATTGTTGCATTTTCCATTTAATCAAAAGCACATATTTTTTGCACCCACTATTATTACCCACAAACCCAAGGCCATCTTTTTTTGGTACATTACATCATTTTCTTCAGCTGAGTGATATAGTTGGTTACAACATGATTCGGGCCATAACACCGTTGGGTTCTAATGACCACAATGATTGTGTTATAGCGGGGTCACACTACATCGTTGTTTTGGTGGTAATGGTGGTGTCGTCTATGTAAGATTTCTGTAATAATGTTTTTGAAAGTCGACATCAGTGGCTGTACTTTCCTGGTACTATGAGGCCAAAATTGGCAACCAGTATCATAGGCCAGTAGCTATTAAAATCTGTGTCTTGATTGGTTATTCAGTGACATCTTTCACACAACAGTGGTGTCATTCCTATAATGAGTAGTCTGGAAACTCCCCCTCAACTGCAGTACTTGGTTGGTAGTTTCATGTCAGTATGGTGTATGATTGGTAAAAAGTACTGTCAAACCTGACACTAGAAGCAATTCATGGGAAAAGGCAAAAGTGGCCATTGCACACAGGTAATTGCTGTACATAGGTTCATCTTTTATTACTGTTGCTTCAGTTAACAACCTCTTAACTGAATCTCTGAAGACATAAAGCTCACCCATTTAAATAAAGACAACAGTTAAGGCTGTAACAGAATTCTCACAATGCCAGCCCTGCCATTGCTCTTTACACTATGATCAGAAAAGATCCTCACGACTTTATCTTTGGGACTAGTACAGACTTGGTATGGTGACCATCAGGAATATTGATGGATAACATTTTGCACTCCTCCATAATAGCTATGATAGCTTTTCTGAGATAATCGTTACCTGGCATCAATGAAGAAGTCACCAGCTTTGGCACAACCTCGGCTAGTTCCTTTGATTCTCCAGTCCTGACTTAAAGACAAAGCTAGTGCTCAAAATCCAGATATTCCTATTCCAGCTGTGGCCCTAATTGGAATTCCATGTGTGACTGGCACCAGAATTGATGAATCATCTCTATCTGCTCAAAGTAAATGGAAGCTTTTAATGTAAATAAGCAGACAAACTGCTCACCATTTTTTTCAGGTTTCTAGAATAGTTCATTTCAGTAAAAACTGTGTCATCGGCATCTAATATTTGCATGGTCTAGTTTTAATATTTCTAAACCAAATTGAACAAATAAAATGGAGGAACTCTTGTACACATGTGTTCAGTGTGATGTAACTCCAAAATTTATGGAATTATTGAGATTATCAAAGACGGTGAACTACATCATATATGTTGATTGAAAACATATACTCGCCCATTCAAATGACTGCCCATGTTACTAAAGAAACTCCCATTTGGTCATCAGGTTGACAATGTTTGGCACCACCTGGTGACAATCAGGTTAGAACTTATAAATCAAGAAAGAAACGACTAAGTTTTGTTCAGTTTTTAATCTTTGGGGTGTTTTGTTTTTAAAATCAGTAGTGGGGTACAAACAAATGGGATGATGTATCAATACTATAATCAAGTTGCTGATATAAATATACCATCTTGAGAGGCAGCATAAAAACCCAAGTGTCAGAATTCAAAGAGAAAAACTATTTTTCAAGGTTTTGACTCAAGTCAAATGTAGTTTTCAAGGGCAACAGACAAAAATATGGAGAGACATGATCACTTTTAACACACTTTTCTCTCTTGGCCAGTCTCCGTTTTGCAGGAAATGATGCCATGATTTTCTATCACAAAATGAATACTGCTATCCAACCCCAATAATAAAAAAGTTGTTTGTTGGAAATTTAGTCCTACCTCCATTCCCTCAGTTGGAAGAGTAGATTGGGTGGTTGCCTGGCCACTGATTTTGGTGAATGTTGAATGCAGAGTCCTATGGTTTCTAACCTCTGTCCCTCATCTCCCGTAATTTTTATAGCAATTTATTTTTTTAACTTTCGCTTTTTAGCAGATTAAAAAAATAGTATTTTAAGGGTTTGTGCATAGTGTAAACTAAAATGAGTTATAATTTTATTCTTGTTTTGTAGAGAAGTTGCCTTTTTAAATAGCAGCAGTAGTATAAGTTATGTTATTGGCATTAAATGCTTTTTTACTTAAATGTCATCAGTATGAAACAAATTTGATCTGTTTATTCTTCTAATATAGTGTAAATTTAGTCCGCATTATAATAATTTTGTTTGTTACTTGCAGGTGTTACTTGAATAAAGGTGGCCTGTAAACATACTGCACAATTAGTTTCACATCAAATTAAAATTCTGTTGTTTTAATAAAATGATAGGAATCTTTGCACCATATTTCCCAAGCAGGCACAAGTTAACAAGCAAGAATACTGAACACTGTTAAAAACTGTATATGTATACTCTTTGTATACAAAAGACATGAAATAGACTGTCATAAAAATTAATTCGTAAAAAGAAAAACATGATTTGGTTCATAAGAAGTAAAGAAGTCAAAAGAGTCCTTTAGTATTTCGTTCTGTTCATCACTGCAGCCGGCATATTTTGATAAACCGAATTTCTGGGGTTTGCGTTGAATTTATCTAATTCAAAGCACACAGTGTTTATATCAATCATTATGATATGTATTGTCAACTATCAAACAGCTTTTAAAAAAAATTTAATTAAGGAAGAAACATATATCAACTACTTTGAACATGTAACAGCTGTCTGCTCACTTGTTAGCTTTTTGACAGTGCACATATATTTACACGATCCGTGCTAGGAATTCGGGGAAATAGTTGCCTTAGAGTATCTCATTTCACCTAAACAGGTCCAAAAAGTGAAGTTCACCTTGTTTTGTATCAATTTCAAGATATTCTCCAAACCCCCTTTCTGTTTCAATTCAGTGAATTAATCATAAAACAAAAACATAGACTTTTTGTACATTTTCTCTTCAAACAGGAAGGCGGAAATACATAGAAAGTAGTTTTATGTTCTGTACTCAATATTGGTGATAAAACCGCTTTAGCACGTAATCATAAATACGATAAATTACATTTCTTTTTATGGAATTCCTGCTGAAGATTCACACATGATCCATGATCCAAATAATAATAATTATTATTTCCATTATATCATCATACAGATGTATGACAAGAGGCATTCTGGTTTGGAAAGAGATATTCAGCTGTAACTTATTTTCAAGGTTGCCATTCTGTCTTATACAAGAACTGTTTCGAAGCAGTATAAAAAAGTCTTACTATTTTTAAAAGCTTCAAATAGATTTTCGTCAGCAGTTTAATCATCTGACATGAAAATTTGCAAAAAACAGTACCAGTACTTAGAAATCTACCAACTACTACAGCAATTTTCAATTCAGAATCCCATACTTTGAGTTTCTTTGACACTGAATGCTGCTACAGGATTTGCACAGTACCTTGAAAAGTACTTGAATTTTGATTCACCCTTGAAAAGTACTTGAAAATTATTTTTACCTTGAAAAGTACTTGAAAATAAGCCTCGGTTGTTGAAAAATATAAAATTAATCAACAAACGAATGTACAAAAATTTCTTTTCATACCATTAAGTCATGTAATCAAAATAAAACTGTTTGATTTTGGGTTGTTTACAACACGTGACCAGTCAGATATTTATAATTGCGCGTGGACCTGATCATAGAGAGCATTAAAAACTGTGCAAATCCTTTCCAACGATCTTTTCTTCTTCATTGATTTATTTCCTGTGGCATTGGTACATTTTGTACTTTAAGTAATGGTGAATCAGCTGTTCAAACTCTTGAAACAAAAGATAATGAAAAATATTCATAAAAATGGTCACAATTTGTTCTTAATGTACGTCCAAGCTTCTGATTTTCAGGGTACGATCTAAAATTCAGAAGTCTGTTGGAAGTCTATTATTGACTTTTTTGGCATCATAACCAAACTTTGGGCATAAATTACGGCCGTACGCCTGTTAACAGAAAGGCTGCTTTCTACACAATGTACCTATAAAATTTCAATGAGCGATCACTCGACAGCAGATATAAAAAATTAGATGCAGTGACATGCTGCATACTTTTGCAGCAGACAATTTTAAGATGCAGCATGAATGTATCCTATCATGCATCATTATTGAGGACAGTATCCAGTATCTCAAGAAAACATCAGACAAATTATATGAAAAGGCAGATACTACTGGAAAAATCTCCTTTGTTACACAAGCCAATGCATCGAAGAATGAGAAACTGCACAAGCAGTCAGAAATGGAAACTATCAAAAAGGAAATTGCTGACCATGTTAAAAAACTTAGTACTTAAAAAGTCAGTGGTTGTGGTGTGGTCATGTGTGCAAATTATATGTTTGAGTGTAGAATTTAAAGAAAAGATTGTGACTATTCTACTGTGTCTGCTTTTTATCCTTCCGTTGTGTTTTGATCTTCATATAATGATTTGTGACTGTCATACAAGCAGACTCTGATCTGCAGTAGTTGTATATATATTGTAGTTGGAATTAAGAATTTAAAGGACTGTTGAACCTAGTGTACCTTATTTGCTGTGTATTGATAGGGCTTTTTTTCTTCTTCATATAAAGATCTGAATTCATTTGTTTTTCTTAGAAATAAAGAGTTGTTATTCTCCTAAGATTTGGGGTGTTTTTTATTCTCCATTATAAAGTCTCATGCCTATTGCACAAATATTAGGAAGCCCCTTGTCAGGAAATTACAGCATATTCACACTAATCCTTTAAATGGCCATTGATAAATATACCTAAAGTGCACTGGGCATTGGGGTCCTTGAAAAAAAAAATTGGAAAAAGTCCTTGAATTTTGTCACACCAAAGTTGTATGAACCCTGTGTTATGTCTATTAACCTTTGTCTGTGATTGAGGGTAAAGTTTTGCCTACCTGACTTTTGTCATTTTTTTAAAGATATTTACTAAAATTTTAGTTCAAGGTCTAACCTTATTTGTGAGCTTAGAATTTTCCAGAAGCAAACTTGTTGACAATTTGATGGAATTTCCATTAAAAATTATTCACATTTTGGGAATTCCAGAACAATTTATTTGTATCTTGGGTCAAGTGGGTGTTTGTATAAAAAGCTGATTTGGTAAAATATTCATTCCTGTTTCATGCCCGTCTTAGGGAATCTATTATCAGAGTTTGTAGCTGTATTTGGATTTAATTCAAGAAGAATCATTAATTTTAATTATTTATGGTGCTCATGAACCTTTTGGATTAAAACACTACCGTATGTTGGGATTATTGAGAACTCATTCAAAGACATTCTGGATTATATCATTGTGGTTTATCAGGACATTCAGATTATTTGAATTCATTTGGAACATTCTATACTTTTTAATGTGTGATAGGACATTTAGGATTATATTGGATTTAATTCACAATACTGTTTTTTGAATTCTGTAACTTGAAGAAACAAAATCTTTGTTGAACTTGACTTAAATTGTTGGTTTCACTTTCTGTTATATAGTTGAGGACCATAGAGTCATAACACTGCATTAAACATACAGTCCATAGTCAGATTACATTGAAAGTATATGTTACGGCACCAACTAGACTTAGCAAAAGAAATCCCTTTTTATTTATCCCAAGGTACCTAATTTTTAATAGTTTTTTTTTGTCCAGATTTCAAATAACGCCAACCTAAAGGTGTTCTTGATACCAGCATTTAAGCAGCATAAAGTTAACATTTGTATTCTTTAAATTAAAATGAGTTGCATGCAGATTTATATGAATTTCAGTAGTTGTATTTGTTTCTAGTGATACATTGTTTTGTTACATGGTCATATTTCTGATTCAGATGTTATAGGAGAGTTTTGAAAAAGAATCAGCTTTTGATTTTAAAAATGCATGATTTGTAAATAAAAATGTTTTTTGTTCTGTTCAGTAATAGTCATAAGTGATCCTTTGAAAAATAAATTTTGCCCAGGAAAATACCTGGACAAGACATGGAGATTTTGGTTTTAAAAAGCGTGGGAATCCTGGGTAATATAAAAGGTATTACCAAAAGGGAGAAAATAAATGTCATGGTAAATAATTAGATGAAGGTATTATAAATTCTTATTATAAGTGGCCCGTACAATAGTTCTCTTCAGTTTCTGCTTTGCAACAATAAATGTTATAAGAAAACGTCATAGTAAAATCAGATGTGCTATTTTTTTATGAATTGTCATCCAAAATCATTTACCACAGCCTGTTATCCAACTCATCATAAAACTCTGAAGAGGAAAGTATTGGCCCAAATCTTGATAGAGTTATCTATCACGGTATTAGAAAGAGGAAAGTATTTGTCCAAATCTTGATAGAGTTATCTATCATGGTATTAGAAAGAGGAAAGTATTGTCCCAAATCTTGATAGAGTTATCTTTCACAGTATTAGAAAAATCCATTTATATCAATTTTGTGTGAATCAGAAGAGAGGATCAAGATGCAGCTAGATGCACATGTGTTAATTGGCATGGACACATTGTCATTTTCCATTTAATACCTTGAGTAAACACATTAACATGTATCTTCCATTTCATGGTCTGTATCCAGAATATCAGAATCAAAGTTGCAGTGGTAACATTCCCCGGAATGGTTCAGAAATCCTTTCAGCATGTTTCTAAATTTTAGATTGACAGTCGGAAATTTACGGTTAGTATCATATGTACTTGCACATAGCCCCAGGGATGTCGTTGTATAATGTGCAGGGTTTTTGTTGTTCTGCTGATTACTCCAAACATACTATATTGTCCTAGATCTGCCATCGCATTATGTGAGTATAGTTTGCAGTTGAATCTCACTTACAAGCAAGTATATATGGTAACCTTTTATGTTATGTGATTGTCAACAAACCTTCCATATGCTGAAGCCAATTATGACCCTGATAGCCACATGTTGTCAGTAATGGAGCCTTGATGCTGCGTCATACATACCATCAATTTATTTACTTTCATGGGTATCATCTTTCATGGTTTTGTGAAAATTTTAATTTTTCTCAGTACTTGATTTCATCACCCATTTAACTCAGATGCAGTAAAAACTTCAATTTTAATTTCAGGATATCAATGACAACAAACCTATTTTTGAGCGGTCTAGTTACTATGAAAAGATCCCCGAGACCACAAGAGGAAGTAAGTAGAGATATATTTGGTATCTGGTAAACAAAAGAAACTGCATTTTGTTTTGATCAGGTTTGTAATGTTAACACTGAAGATTGCAGATTCTACACAAACTGTGATAACAGAAGGGGGCATATTGTTTTGCTGCTGTCCAGTTAAATGTCGTAGTCTGTCCAAAATCTGTTTTAGAAGTATAGCTCTAAATTTATCAAACTTAAAGACATGAAGTTGTGAACACTTTATTATGGTTATAAGCATTGACCTGATCAGGTTTCTCCATCAAATACATTATTGGATCACAATAACATTAGGATTATCTCTCCTTGAAATACATCTTTCTGTCTATATATCATTTAGACAAATGGAAGCAATTCCTGTTGCTACCTGTTAGGTGGCTACTGCTATACCCATATGTAACCAGATTTGAATTTACACGTTATGTTGTAACAGAGACTTTCAGGACTCCAATTTATTATATATTTAATTTCATCCATCCACTTCCTTTTTTCAATTGGGGTAGCAAATCAAAATGTTATTTTTTATGGTGTATACAACATTTTGTGAAATTCCAGTGAATTTATTCAGATTTTGCATTCATTGTACTGTTTGTTAATGTCACATGTGATTTTGTTTGGTAACATAGCTTTCACCAGTGAAAATTTTTTACCACTGTGCTTTTCAATAATTATATTTCCAAGTCATTTTGTTAATGCAGGTTGAACCAGAACACACTGTATCAAAGAATATAGTAGAAACCAAAGGCAATTTCAATCAAGCATTGGAGTTGTGTATGATCTCATTGACCCTTTTGTGGAATATTCCTGAAAAATGACAGTCACTGTCAGAAATGTATTAGAGTCAACTCTCAGTTACAAGAAAATAACTATGCCCAATTGAACATTAGAATGTTGTATGCCCCTAACTTTTGCAGCCAGGCAGGGAGTTGGGAAGGCAAACAAAGTTTCTCTTCCGCCAAGTCTCCTGCCAACCATCAATGATTTACCCTCCCTCCCGCCTGCTGGCAACCCAACCATGGGCACCAGACCCTTTTCATTTGCCAGACTTAGATCACCATATCTCTGGAAAACAAATGGGTGATACAAATCGTATCAGATGGTCTCCAGATCTCGTTGATCTGGACTTCTTCACTTTCATTGACCCTCTTCAAGACAGAAATCCAAACCAATCCCATGAAGGCAGATATACTACAGAAGGATGTTGCACTTTTGCCTGTGAAGTGAGCATTGGATATGGTACAAAATCTGCATACACTGGATTCTATTCCAAGATCTTTATGGTCATGAAGTCCAGTGGCAAATTGAGAGTTGTAATTGACATACCATCTGTACTCATTTATAAGTCAAGTCAAACTGCAAACAATAGATCCTGATCTGCTGTAGCATAATGCACCTGCAGGTCAAGGTCTGTGTTGTTTGTTCTACTGATTACTCCTATCAAACTGTACAGATGCAGATCTTGCGCATGATGCGATGACAGCTCTTGGTCAGTGCAGTTTGCAGTAAGACTTGACTTATGTGCAAGTATAGATGGTAATCACATTATTTCTGCTCGAAAATTCAAGATGAAAACTGCAAAGTCAATCTGTCTTTCAATGTGACACAAGTATGCTATTAATCTTAATCTGTCAGACACATACTTCCACATACCAGTTCATACATCATCACAAAAATATCGTCAATTTGCATACCAGGGGACAGTATACCAATCCACAGTCTTCCTTTTGGCTTCAGTCTAAGTCCTTGAGCCTTCACAAAAACATTAGTTCAAGATGACCTCCTTCACAACAGTAGCATAATGGATGACATAATTTAAAAGCATATGATAAGTTCAGTTTTTATCTACAACATGAACAACCTTCTGTCCTCCATCTGCAGTCTAGGGTGGGTAGTCCATGTGGAACAAGTCCAACCTTGTCCCCTCTCAATGTTTTATCCATCTAGGTTTGGATTTTTAACACGTGTCATTATGGTATGCCTTCCTCCCAAATGCATCAAAAGTATTATTGATGATGTTCGTCCATCGGTGTAGATGAGGACCATTTATGTCATCGATTCATTTGGGGTGGGTCCGGAGATGGCTAATCAGTCCAATCCGGGCCCGGAAGAGTCTGTTGCAGTGGGGACATGGGTGTGCAGGTTGCTGACTGGGAGATGGAGAAGTGTTGTTCCTGGATTTGTGCAGAGCATGTTTTTCAGCTGCGTTCGCCAGACTTTTCTGCTCAAAGGCTGCCGCACCGGCATTGATTTGACTGCGCCAAGCAGATCAATCAGCAGCGACACTCTCCCAGCTGTCAGGGTCAATGCTAAAATTCTTCAGCAATGCCTTGAGGGTGTCCTTGTACCTCTTCTGTTGACCACCGTGAGATCTCTTGCCTTTCTGTAGCTCTCCATAGAACATCTTCTTGGGTAGACGTTCTTCCGGCATGCGGACAACATGGCCAGCCCATCGGAGTTGTGCCTTGCACAGCATGGTGTGGATGCTTGTCATGCTGGCCTGAGTGAGCACTTCTGTGTTCAGTACCTTGTCCTGCCATCTGATCTTCAGCAGTTTTCTCAGGGAGCTCAGGTGGAAGTGGTTCAGTTTTTCAACATGGCGGCTATACACAGTCCAGGTCTCACAAGCATAGAGGAGGGTGGGGAGAACAACCGCTGAGTAGACTTTGAGTTTGGTGGCAAGCTTGATTCCTCTCCGATCCCATACATTTGAGCGGAGTCTGCCAAATGCTACGCTGGCTTTGGCAATCCTGGTGTTGATCTCATCGTCTATGTGGACTGCTTGTGATAGGGTGCTGCCGAGGTATATGAATCTGTCCACATTTTTGAGCTTTTGGCCATTGACAGTGATGGATGGTTCCAGATAGTCTTTTCCAAGAGCTGGCTGATGCAGAACCTCGGTCTTGCTGGTGGAGATGGTGAGTCCAAAGTCGGTGCACGCTGTGGAAATGAGGTCCATGCTCTGTTGCATGCCTGCCTCCGTGCTGGAGTTGAGGGCACAGTCATCTGCAAACAGGAAGTCGCAAATGTTTTCAACTTGGACTTTGGTTTTGGCTTGAACAACTTCCCATCCAGACAGTATCGGAGACCGACTCCCACATCACTGTCCCTGAAAGCGGCCATAAGCATGGTGGAGAACATGAGGCTGAAGAGAGTAGGGGCTAAGACACATCCTTGTTTCACACCATTCGTAAAAGGGTTCGGAATAGTTACCCTGGTCCTGAACTCTGGCAAGCATGCCATCATGAAATTGCTTCACCATTTCAGTGAAGACTTCTGGACATCCAAATTTGGCCATGATTTTCCAAAGGCCTTCCCGGCTGACCGTGTTGAATGCCTTAGTCAGGTCCACGAAGGTGGTGTATAGCCGGACATTTTGTTCCTGACACTTTTCTTGCATCTGCCTGGCAGCAAAGTTCATGTCGATGGTGCCTCTCTTCTTTCTGAAGCCACGCTGACTTTCTGGTAGTAGGCCATGATCAAGGTGCTCTGTAAGTCTGTTCAGCAGAAGCCTGGCGAGGACCTTGCCTGCGATGCAGAGTAGAGAGATTCCTCTGTGATTGTCGCAGGATTGGCGATTTCCTTTGCGTTTGTAAATGTGGATGATGGATGCATCTTTGAATTCCTGGGGTATGCGTTTCTGCTTCCACATCCCACAAAACATCTCTGTTAGTCTTTCCACTAGCTTGGGCCCACCAGACTTGAAGATCTCAGTTGGGATTGAGTCTGCTCCTGGAGTTTTCCCACTAGACAGGAGCTCAATGGCCTTGTGAGTTTCCAGCACTGATGGAGGGTCAGCCAATCTCTCGTTGATCTCCACCTGTGGTAGGCTGTTGATTGCTTCATCATTGATGGAAGAGGGTCTGTTGAGGACACCGTCAAAGTGTTCCACCCAGCACTCCATTATCTTCTCCTTCTCGGTTATGAGAGTGCTGCCATTGGAGCTCAAGAGTGGGGCTGTGCCTGATGTTACTGGGCCATAAACATCACGAAGAGCACTATAGAAATTTTTCATGTCGTGTCTGTCGGCAAAAGACTGAATATCATCAGCCTTTCGGCTCAGCCATGTGTCCTGCATCTCACGCAGTTTTTTCTGCACAGCTTGGCGAACTCTGCTGAAGGCATTTTTCTTTGCAGCGGACTTGGGGTCGATGCTGAATGCACGGTGGAGACGGTGCTTCTCCTCTAGCAGGGACTGTGTTTCTTCACAGTTCTTGTCAAACCAGTCTTGTTGCTTTCACGCAGTGACGCCAAGGGTTTCGGATGCAGTATTGTACACCAGCTGTTTGAAGGCCGCCCAACATTGCTCGATGTCATTGGTATCAGAGTCTGTGGTTTCTAGCTGGCTTGCCAGAGCTTCAGACAGAGCTTGCTCAGCATTGAAGTCTTTCAGCCTGGAGACGTTAAGGCATTTTGGGACTTTAATTCCCTGTGGGCATCTGGGAGGTTGAATTCTAAGATTCATCTTGGATATCAGTAGCCTGTGGTCTGTCCAGCAGTCAGCACCACACATCACTCTGGTCACTCGGACATCCTGCCTGTCACTCCTACAGACTAAAATGTAGTCGATCAGATGCCAATGTTTAGACTGTGGGTGCATCCAAGTTGTTTTGTTACGGTTGGGCAGACGGAAGGCGGTGTTTGTGATCAGGAGATCATATGTTGCGCACATCAAGAGCAGATGTCCATTGCTGTTGCACTTGCCAATGCCATGTCTACCAATAACTCCCTCCCACGAGGTATGGTCCGCGCCAACTCGGGCATTAAAATCACCAAGAATGATCAGTTACGGATGATGACATAAATGACTTGTGCGTGGTTGGATTAAAGTGAGGAAGAGTTGCGCTGCGTCAGCCTCACTCTCTCGTCCAGGCCCCACTATGTCCAGTGGCAAGACGTAGTCTAGACGGCTGGAATGGAGACTGGATGCAGTGGATGACCAAGGCATCCTGCGTGTCTTGCCATGCTCTTAGCGCTCCACGTCGCTTTGCTGGGTCCGCCTTCCTGCCCGTTGACCAGCTGATGGTTCCTCCGCACAGTCTGTCGGGTCCAGTCTTCACATGCTATGGGTGACAGGCCCTAACTCACCGAGGGTTTGAGACCCTTCGGCCACCCTCAACCTGGTTTAGCCGGCCAGTCAAAGCCGTTGCCCGTGGTGTGGCCGCTGCGCATACTACAGCTTCTTGGAGCCACAGGTGAGAGCTAAGCGCCAAGTGGGGACCAAAGGTGGGCTAGCAATTATTAATATTATTAATATTAATATTATTAATAGTATTATTAATGCATCAGAGAAATGTCAAGTAAGACAATTTTTTCAGCAAGGGAGTAACATTAACTTCTTCGCCTATTCATTGCAGCAAGAGACATGTTACACCATGGCTGCCTCTACATGCAACCCTTACAGATGGCCCTTATGGCACAATAGTAACCAATCATGGGCCATCTGGATCACCAAATAATGATTTGAACTAATATCAAACACTTCATTATACAGTGGCAAGATAGGTAGTGGCTAACAGCAGTAATACCCCAAGAAAACTCATAACTGAAAATAATTTGTACAGATGCAAGATTGTCAGGTTGGGAAGCACGCTTGCTACCAGACTTTGTGACAGTCAGTGACAAGTGCGCACTTCAAGAGAAGGCTGTTCATATCAACGTCTTGTAAGTTAAATCCAATCTCAATGACTCGCTCTTTGGTCAAATGAATGCGTGGAAAGATTGTTCAGATATGTAAGAAAATTCAGTTGTAGTTATATACCTCTTTAAACAGTGAATGACAAAATCACTGGACCTTTGCCTTCATCTATGGGATTACCTTAAATGGTGTACCCAGTAAAATATAAATATTGAAGTTCAGCACACCAGGCCAGCTTATTTATTAGCTGACTTGTTATCAAGGAGAAGACAGCTGGTTCACAAAGAGGGTTCTCTCCACCCATTACTACAGGGTCTGTGCCCTATGGGGCTGCCCAGTGATAGACCTATCTGGGACATGGTGAAACAACAAATTGTACATGTTCATCTCCACATTTCTGGACCCAGAATCATGGGCCACTGACACTCTTTCAATCAGCTGCATTAACAACAGATGTATCCAGGAAAGCCATAGCGACTTCCACCTTCTTCATGCAGCTGAGGTTGCCACTATTCTATCTGTGTGCTGCGAAACTCCTCCTCCCTGCTTGGACCTTGTCAGGGACGCCCTGTGTGAAAAGGAGTTTGAAGCTTCAGACATGGAGAATATTGCAACAGTAAGAAGGCCCTCCACTCTGAAGGCATATGACAAAAAATGGCATGCTTTTTTATGACTGGTGTCATACCCCTCACCACCTCCATACACCAAATGGCTATGTTTATGTTTCTCTTTAAGGACAAGAAGTTAGCCCCATCACAAAGGGATGATGTGTTTCATAATTTTTCAGACATGTTAAGACATCATGGCAGGGATGATACTGGACACAAGGACCCTTTCCAACTTGCTGTCTGATATCAAAAGCACACAGAGAACATCCACAGCAGTTGTTAAAGACTATTCCTGCTGCCAAGACAGGAAAACAAGACCTAACCCCACAAGTGCTAACCTCTTGGTTAAAGGGATTATCAAATCATTGTACTCAGAACTCTCTCAGGATCAGGTACAACAAATGAAAATGTAGGCTCATGAAATGCAAGCCATTTCTGCAGTCAGGGCCTTTGAATGTAAATGTCTTAATTCAAGACATAGTGGAGTAATTAGGATGGCATGCAGAGACTACTTCTATCTGCATGACATGGCTTTGTAAAGGAGAGAACTGAATCTCAGTTGACCAAACACAGCTGCCCAGATAGTGGGCATGCCCCATTTATGAAAGCACAACCTTGGACCCAGGCAAGAATTTGCCACTTTCATTGGATTTGCCTGGAAAACTTTTGATGACAAGACAATAACCAAGTGCAGAACTACTCAAAAAGATGTATGTTGCACATGTATTAACAAGTTATCTTTGATTGTGCTAAACCAATGATATGAGTTCATCTTTTTAGTAATCATTTTCCTTTTAGGTAACACAGGTAGAGGTAGGATGCTCAGCATTTCCTCCTCCTTTTACCTGTTCTAATGTTATTATGATCAGGTAATGTATTTGACTAAGAAAGCAAATTATTGAGTAAATTATGTTTTTTAAAAAATGCTTACCTATCACATTGTTAAAAACCCTCCTACCCTTCCCAACAATCACACATCCCATTATAAGTTTTATTCAATGGAAAAATGATTACATACAGGTATAATGGCAGCCACATAGAGAGTAGAAAGGGTAGTTAACCTGTAAGATATGCTTCTCGTTTTTTATATGATTTGCAAACAGGAAGATATTTTTTCATCGTTCAAGGATGGCTGGATTCGGAGGTGGCAGAGAATAATTTTTATGTTAATATGATCAGGTAAGTGTTATCAGAAAAACATCATTTACTAAACAAAGTTGTTTTTCTGACCTTTGCAGCAATTTTCAAACAAAACTTTTCCACATTTTTGTATTGTGTGGATTTTTTATGTGATTGGCTGTAGACCTTCTTAGCTCAATTAACTTGTTCACCCCAGGAGATTCTTTTCTTTTTTGCCTAAACTGGGGATAGGAAACTCATTTATTGGGTTACTTCTGAATGCATCCAAACACATGTGTTTCTGATAGATTTTTCTTTAACTGAATGCTTAGGTGTATCAAGGATGTTTTTGATTGGCTATTTTGCTCAAACATGTGTAGAAGGGCAAGACTGACTTGTTTATTTATTCATTTTTTTGCCTATTAGACCCATGATTTTCATTTCATGGCCACTTTTTTACTCCAGATCTCAAATTTATTCTGCTTTTTGCAAAGGTTCAGACCAGTCTGCTTTAGATCTTGGGTCAAATTGTGTAAAATCCAGACAAAACCAGTAATTTTTGGCCCCCAAAAAATCAGGTCTGAATGGTTAGGTTTCTCCCACTGCATTTCCCAATGTATTTTTAATGCAAGTAGAAAGTCTACCTCATTTAGTATCATTGTAGAACTACATCTGTCTAATTTCTGTAGTACACCCCACAAAAAAAGCTTTGGTGTATCGTAAATGATGTTGCTGTTACAGAGCTTGGAAGTAGGGTACAACCTCATAACATGTAAACTTGGCATGCTCGGTTAATGAGTATAGCAAAATCTACATGAGGTAGGCAGATGAAATTTGGGAGGCTTATTTGTAATTAAGATCACCTGCTTAGATTTTTAGGCTAGTACAGCAATTTTTCATTTTTTATACACATTAATGAATATTTTGAACGTAGACTTTTTTGACAAAGACCTTGAAGATCATTAGAGCTTATGGGTTGACCTGTTGTCTCTCATACTTTGTCCATCTTTCCTTTAGCACAAGTTTGTTATTGCTATTCTGCCAGAACTGCATGCACAAATGCCATGGAACACGCATTTATCCCATGGTCCAGTTTTTCCTAAATGAACATGGTGCTTCTTGGACGTCCAATACGGATACCAGAGTGGCATTTTTGATACATGTATTACTACTCTTGCTGAGTAGATAGTCATATCAACATGGGGTTTTCAATAAAAGGTTTCATATGATGCCTAGTTTGCCTAAATGTTATGTATATTTAATTTGCATTGTTTGCTTGACCTTTCTCTGTATTTGAGGGTAGAAGTTTGACCTGCCTAACTATTCTCATGTTTATTGCCAGTTTGTAAGTTATAAATAAGTTGTTTACTGATATTTGAGTTCAAGAACTAGCTTTATCTTCCAATTAGAACGTTCGAGAAGCAAAAGTGTGACCCACATCCTGGTCATTTTATGGAGTCAGGTTTTTATATAAGGATGAGGTAAAGAAAATTATTCATTCCTATTTTAATATCTGTCTTAAATCATTTACTGTTGTGTTCAGATATAATTTTAGAGGAATCACTTATTAAAATTATTTATTGGAACTACAAAGTGCTCATTGACCTTTTGGACTAAAACATTATTTTCTGATTATTGTGAATTTATTCTGAGACATTCTGAATTATATCTGTGTGATGCATCAATCCTGTTGGTACATCAGCATATTCAAAACTGCTCATACATCAGCACATTCAATATTGGAATTCATTTAGACACTATACCTTTGGGCTTGTGATAGAACATTTAGGATTATTTGGAATTTAATTCTCAATACTATAAATTCCTCTTAAATTTTCACTTTGCATTCTAGGAAAATACATTTTTTCTTGAATTTTAGAAAACTTTGTTGGTATTGCTTATTTCTGATACATAGTTTAACCACAGAGTCATATCACTAAATGAAAATAGTGCCAATCTGGTATCCATCCTGGAAACCATGTTATAAATACTTCTGAAGAAAGGTCCAAGGTGAAAATGGTGCCATTGGGACTGCAATATGGTCACCTCAACAGCCATGTTGAAAATCTTGTTATTCCAACTGCTTCTGAAGAGATGGTCATATAAAGAGGGGCTTTTCACTAAAAGGCTTCTTATGGTGTCTACTTCATTCTAATAAAAAATGGTGCCAATATGATGTCAGTTATGACCACCATGGCAGCCATTTTGAAAATCTTGCCATAGCTACTCCTTCTGAAATGAAAGTTGTATCAGTGTGTGGTTTTCACCAGAAGACTGTTATTGCTTCTCTTCCAGGATGGATAGTCATATCAACATGGAGCATCACTGAAAGATTTCTTAAGATATCTAGTTTGGCCTAAATGAAAATGGTGCTTTTCTGTTGTTCAATATGGCCACCATGGGACCCATCTTGAAAATCTTCTTATGATTACCCTCCTGAACAAAAGTCATATCAGCCTCCAATAACTGCTGTCATGGTGGCTAACCTGAAAATATTGCTGTTGCTACTTCTACTTTGATGACACATTGGTGTTGTGTTTTCATCACAAAGCTTCTTGTGATACCTAGCTGTTCCTAGGTGAAAATATGTTGGTCAAATGCCCGGTATAGCAACCATGGCTGCCATCTTGACAATCCTGTTATTGCTACTCCTCCTAAACAAAAAGTCATATTGACCAGAAGACTTTGTGTGATACCTAAACAAAAATGGTGGCAGTTTGACATCAAATATGGCCACTTTGGCAGCCATCAAGAAAATATTGTCATTGATACTCATCATAAATGGAATGCCTTATCAACATGGTCTTTTCACTACAAGACATCCTATGGTGTCTAGTGGGCCTAAATGAAAATGATGTAAATCTGACATCAAATATGGAAACTTTGGTGGCAGTATTGAAAATCTCTTTGTCACTACTTTGGAATATAAGGCATAGGTGTCAACCTCTTGAGATGAAAACCTGTACGCCAGACCAATAAAAAACTTTACAAAGACCAAAAAAACCTTACATGAAAAAATGTATTCATACATTATATAAGATCAACAGTTTTAAAACAACAAATGCTATACACAAAGTATTTATACACATATTTACATAATTATTTACAAATCTGAAACTTTATTTCATTCTTTTTACTTGTGTGTTGTATTATATGCAACACATGCACCTTTTGAACTTTTCAAAATGTATTCTGGGGTTTTAAAGTCTCTGCAGCAGATGTCTTTGTATATTTTACATTGTAGAAATGATGCTACTGTGTCTGAATTCAGACTTCCTACATTCTGTATGTATTTTCTTCATCATCGAAAAAGATCTCTTTCAGTCTGAAGTGTTCCTCCAGATCATATATGCCCGACGCCACCAATTTAATGTCTTTACTGCATAATTTACAAAAAGCATGGGAAGATCCTAACTTGGACACATCTACAATGCCAGGGAAGACTTTAATCCAGTCAGCCTGAAACTTGCCAAGACCTCGGCCAGCGTCTTCAAGCTTGCGCTTCTTTGAATTAGGCTCAGCCATTTGATGGGTGGAATATTTCAACTAGATGAAAGAAATAAAAAAAATAATTTAAAAATTTAGATTTGATATGTGACAGAGGAAGATCTCCCGATTACAAATGTGTTATGAATTTGTATTTTCCCCCATAAACACCAAGGTATTACGCCAGGAGCTATCCAAAAATTGAAATCTAAAAATAAAAGAAATCGACAAAGTAGCAGTCCAGAAGTTTGTACCTCGTAAGCTGTTGATCGTTTCTATTAATTGCATATCTGGTGTTTGAAAAGTTATGAATTTGCTATATGGTGTGCCGATTTTGGTCAAAACTGGATATAAATTGGAAGTGTTACATATTTTTGAGCCACAAGAATGACATCACTCGGTATCTGTACTACTCCGTCATGCTGGCAATGCATCTTCCTGTTTGCACTACATAAATTTAATTCAAAAATATGACAACACAATAAAATTCCAGTTCTAAATTCAGCAGCCTATTTATTTTTATCCACACAGAAAAGTCAGATGAATTACGGTTACACCACCATGATTGCCACACTATGTAAAGTATGAAAATTGATGTCAACTGTATGCATTTGATAGTAATAAGTATAAATAATAAAATAATAATGTATAAAATAAGAAAACATACTTACTGCACATGTAGTTGGTCAGTATTAGAAATCCGAGTGAGCATCAAATTTCAGAGCGATAAACGACAAAATCTTCCGACACAGGAGTTGAACCATGAAATTAAACTCGTTTCGTTATCAGGTAAAGAAAAGCGCAGTTTTGAGTATGATTTGATTCGTTGTTTCAGGCCACCCTGATCTCGTTGAATTCTCGTTCTAAAAAAAAATTATGTCCAGAGTCCCAGATTCATACTAAACGGAAAAAAAAAAAATAAAAAAAATAAATCTATTATTTATGAAAAAACGTACAAAACGGCTGTACAGCCGTACACTGACCAAAATGGAAAAAAAATGTACAAATTATGGGTAAACCGCACTAGTTGACACATTTTTTGCCATCAGTAATTATTTTTATTTTTATTTATTTTTATTTTTTTTTGATTATCCCCGTAATAGGTTGACCATTGGGTCGGGAAACCATCCCAGGGTCACCTTACAATCAAACATTTCTGGTTTCCAGATAAACTAGGGATAATAAATATAATCTATAAAAAAATTAAAAAAATAAGACAACACACACACTCATGCACACATGCATATGACACACAATCTCTTTAGATACTCAATCTAAATAGACGAATACATGTAGGTGACATAGACTTTTGAAAATAGTGTTTTGTTCCTGTTTACCATCCAATCAGATACAAGTTACCTATTCATTTGTTGAGGTCCATTTTTGAAGAAATTGGTCCTCTTTTTTATTTACCTTAGCAGCGTATTTTTCAATGTTCTTATACATTACAACTCTCTTCTTAAAAGCATAAATGGAAGGATTTTGCATATTGAATCTGCAAGTATAAATATAATATTTTGCCAAAATAAGCAAGAAATTACACAAACTGTCCAGTTGTTCACTTCCTAAAAGTGTTTCTTTTTTGGACAAATGTACTATATTTGGGCAAGATGGTGCAAAATGTTTAATAAAACTGTACCAGAACTGTGAAGTAGTTGTTGTTGTTGTTGTTGTTGTAGGGTTTAACGCCATTTTTCAGCATACGATACGCTATACATGGCGGCCAGTATTAATGGTGGAGGAAGAACCCGGGTAACCCCAGAAAGAACCACCGACCCACGAGAAGCTACTGGCAAGCTTTCTCACATACCCACATTGGCCGAATCCGAGACTCGAACCCACGCAGACAGAGGTGAGATGGCAGTGATCCGTAACGGAGAGCGCTTTAGACCACTCGGCCACTTGGGGCCCCCGAACTGTTTAGTAATATTGCAATCATAGAAGAGACGTTCAATACTTTCATTCTCTCTCTTACAGAACGTACATTTGTTGTTGTCCAATATGTTAATTCTTTTCAAAAAATCATTAGTAGCGATTATTCTGTGGATTAATTTAAAGAGATCAACTTGGTATCCTTGGTGCAACATTTCACCCGGCTATAAATCACAGACCACTCCTCACTACTTATATTTTTATTTAGTACTTGCATCCAAGATTCTTGCTTAGCAGTATGTTGCCTTTTAGCCTTTTTTAAAAGATCTTTGTAAACAAACTTGAGTGAATTATGTTTTTGCAGGTCCATTATTTTATCCTCCTGCTTATCAAAATTATTATGTGCTAAATGGTTTTCTATGGCTTCTTTCCATGCTTTTGGAATTTTGGATATTAAGGAGAAGTATTTCAAGAAGTCATCGCTTCTAGTTTTTTGTTTTATCATTTCAAAAGGTATTAAATTACCATGATCATCTACTAGATCATTCAAAATTTTAAAACCGGCTTCTGTCCAGGATTTGTATTGATAGAACATTCTAGGAGGGACAAAATTTAAAATACTCATGGATAAAAACTCATTTGCATTTTGCAGTTCCTCTTTCCAATAAGATACTGCCAAAATGACATCTCTCCAAAAATTGTTTTTAATGAACTTACTAAGTTCTTCTAATTTCCTTCTCCCTAAATTCCAAATATCCTTTTTATTTCTGAGTATAGTTTTATTGACTAAGTTCTGCCAAGCTCCATTTTCATTTTCCAGCAATCTTTTTACCCATCTTATCTTAATATACCTAATAAATGAGAATATATGTATCATATTGAGTCCTCCCTCATTCTCTGGGGCTACTAGTATATCACGTTTAATTCTCTCTACTTTTCCACCCCATACAAATTTAAATAATGTACAATTTAGTTCTGCTTTAACTTTTGCTGATGGATTTAGAAGTGCTGAGAAAAGATGTATGAATATGGGCAGAACAAGGGTTTTTACAACAATTACCTTACCAACTACTGACAGATGTCTTTGACTCCAGCTTGCCAATATTCGTTTTGCCTTTGTTAGTTTCTTCATGTAATTAATTTCCACCATTTGTTGTAAATCTGGCAAAAAATCTATGCCAAGGAGTGTAAAGTTAGAGGAGGACCAAATTAGGCCCATATTGGGACATATTCTTTCATTTAGAAAATTTCTTGTTTCCAATCCAAATGGCTTTTGTTTTTGTTATGTTACATTTAAGTCCAGATAATAGAGAAAAACCTTACAAAATATTCATAGTTGCTTTAAGAGAAAGTTGAGATCCATCAAGAAGAATAAAAGCGTCATCGGCATACTGACCCAATTTATATTCATTGACATCAAAGATCAGTCCCTGTACATCCACATTTTACTTTAAAGTTATAGCTAAAATCTCAACCCCTATAATAAACAAATAAGGTGCAAGGGGATCTCCTTGACGACATCCTCTTTCAAGTCTAAAAAAAGATGACATATGCACATTATTTATAACAACTTTTAGAGTCATTACAAAACAGCTTAAACCACTTACAAACAGAATCACCAAAATTGAAAGATTGTAAAGCTTCTTCCACAAAGGTCCATTCAATTGAGTCAAAGGCTTTTTCAAAGTCTATTAATAATAATAAGCCATATCTATTTTCATTCTCAAGTTGATTCATAATATCGTATAGTAGCCTGGTATTTTCTCCAATAAATCTACCCTTCATAAATCCTTTTTGGGTACCACTGATTATTGAGTGAAGAACCTTTTTGATCCTGGCTGCAATGGCTCCCGAAGCAATCTTATAGTCAATATTTAAAAGTGATATAGGTCTCCAATTTTTGAAAAATCTTCTGTCTTTTTCTTCCTTTGGTAGACATGTTATGACTCCTTGAGTCTGAAAATCTGAAAGTTTTCCTACAGTGTATCCGTAATTTATTGATCTGCAAAGAAATCCCCCAAGAGACTCCCAGAAGAATTTATAGAACTCTACAGTGAATCCATCTGAGCCAGGACTTCTTCCATTTCCCATCCATTTTAGAGACATACTGCATTCATTAATTGTAAGCAGACCCTCGCACAATTCTCTTTCCTCTTGACTGAGTTTAATATTGTGATTAAAAAATCTATTTTGGTTAAATAATCTATTTTGAGTTTCTTGAGTCTCCTCGTCATCAAGCTGAACAATTCTGCTTTTGTACAATTCCATATAAAACTGTTTTTTGGCTTCTAAAATATCTATTTGATCAGATAAATTTGTCCCATCATCTAAAATAATTTCCTTTATTGTCTTATTGACATAATTTCTTTTTTCAAGATTTAAAAAGTACTTTGTGCTTTTTTCTCCAAATTCATACCATCTGGCTTTAGATCTTAAGATAACACCTTCTATGTATTTTTTCCTAGATTCCTCTAATGCTGCTTTTTTTCCTTTAAATTTTCTAGAGTTTCCCCCGTCTATGTTATTCGACAGTTCCCCATAAATTTCTATTATTTCCTGTTCAATTTTCTTTAATTTTTCCCCATTTCTCTTCTCTTTTCTTAATAGAAAAACATATAGTTTCAGATCTTATTTTCATTTTCAATATTTCAAAGAACAATTGATCATTACAGGAAAGAGAAACACGAAGGGAGTCATCTTTATTTCCCCCTACATAATATTCATTTACAGTGTCAGCTATACACTTTTTGACCAAATCAGTATACTCATTGTTCTTCAGCGGTTGGGCATTAAATTTCCAATATCCTTTTCCCCTTGAACACGTTGAGAAAGCCACACTCAGAGCAATGATCAGACTTATATCCAGGTAAGATACACGCATCAACTGTATTCATATGAATGTCTTCAGATACGAGAAAGTAACTTAATCTACTTTGTTTCAAGGGAGATTTTTGCCTCCAGGTGTACATCTTTAAGTCTTGATTTGAATTTCGCCAGGGATCAATTAGTTCCAATTCGTTTTTCAGGTCTTGGATCACTGCTCTAGACTGTTGGTGTTTGTCATATAAAATATTATAAGTATCCAATTCTAAGTCCTGAACAGTATTCCAGTCTCCACACATTATAATTGATGAGTTCTCAAGAAATAAAATCTCCTCCTTTAACTTTCTAAAGAAGCTAGGATTATCGTCATTATAACCATACAAATTCACGAGGGTTATTCTGTTGCCATTAATTGTAATATCTAAAATAATAAACCTTCTTTGACTGTCACATCTTTCTTATGAATTACAAATTTGAAAGTATTTCTAAAAAGTATTGCAACCCCAGCACTATTACTAGAGCAGTGGCTAAATATACATTTGTATCCCCACTCAGCTGCCCAATATATTTCATCATTCTTTGTACTATGAGTTTCTTGCAAACATACTATAGATACATTCTTTTGTTTTACGCAGTGGAAAATGTCCCTTCATTTAAAGACTGAATCTTGCAGGCCTCTAACATTCATAGATATAATTTTTATGTTATTATCCATGAGAATGGCAGAAATTTTACATATACATGTTCTTGCACAGGAATGTATGAAGTAATTATCACCCTGAATTTATCATATGCATGGCTTTCACACCCACATTCACACACATACTCACACAGAATACAAACATCTATAATAAAAACATCCATGGTGTTGCAATACATGCTGTAGATTTGGCTGCAGTTAACATTGATACAGTGAACGATAGACAACAAGTGAAACAGCTCCATTTGTGATAACTCTTAATTGCCTTTGACAGATTTCCAGGAACTAAAACAGTTTGGTAAACCAATAGGCACAGATTAGTAAGAGTATAAATTACAAAATGAATGAGAGAAGGGGTGAAGGGAGGGGAAGAAAGTATGAAAGAGAGCATACATGAATGTAGTGAGTGACTGAATGACTGAGCAAGAATGGGAGAACTGAAGTATTGAATGTGGGTGAGTAGTGTTCAATACGATGAATAAACAACTAAGTAAGTAAATGTGTATGTGGGTGAAAGATGATTTATGAATTAGTGGATGAATTGATTAAGGAGAGATTTGATATAATTGATGAGTGAGTAACAAATCTATTAACTAATGACAAAACTGGTGAAGGAAAGAGGTAACTTATAAAAAATAATTAAAACAAATTAGAGTAGAAAGGGGAGTATCCAAAAGAAGGTTCACATACCTATTTAGCCAATTTCATGAATTCATAGAGTTGCATATGGCACTTATACTCTAATTTTCTCATCAATATCATCATAAATGTCAAATTTTATCCTTTTTCCTGATCTGGTTTTACCATACACAAATCCATTAAAGTACCATGCACTATCAATCTCCTGATGCCTGGATAATTTATTGATGAGTTCAGTATTCATCTTCGTCACATCCTCTACCAGTCTAATTCCTTTGCTCTGTTTAAAGTCTTTCCGCTTCTTGATAATTGGAAGTTTACAATCCTGACTCCAGAATTTGACAATCACTGGCCTTGGCTGTCCCTGTCGGCCTGGAATCCTATGCACAGCCACTATGTCCCTGTTATCCAAATTAATCTTTGTGACTTCTTTCACCAATTTCGGAATTTTCTCTCTCAGACTTTCATTCTCCTCCTCCTCCAGCCCTAAAACTTTAACATTCAGCTTCCTTGAAAATTGTTCCATTTGGTTTGAGGCTGCACTTGCTTGTTTTGATCTCCTGCCAGACTCTTTCATGTCACTCCTCATTTTATCATTGTCCTTTTTTGCCTCTTGTAATTTTTCTCGCAATTGGTGGTTTTCGAATTCCAGTGAATCCACCCTATCCATCAACTCTCCTGTCCTCTCCTTTACTACCCTTTCACTTTCTACAGCTATCTCCTTTCTCAGATCTTCCTTCACATTCTCTAACAATTTCCTCACAATGGTTGAGACAATTTCTGTAAGGTCATCTTTTTTCACCAATCAGCAAGAGCAGATTTGAAATCTGCTTTGGAAATGCTCCCTTTGAGGCTTTGCTTTATTTCATCTAAGTCCAGCTGAATTGTACTCAAACTTGATTCACTCAAACTTGTGTCAGATGTTTCCATGAGGGTGCCACTCTGTAATCTGGTTTTCATTTGTTGCTTGTCTTGGTCTTTCTTTCCACTCATGCTTGTAGCTAATCTTGTTTGGACTAATTTTTTCTCACTACTCATTTGTGACACTGATTATTACTCACCATGTGCCCAAAAATTTCTTACAAATGAAGGCAAATGATAGACAGGTAATAACACTGAAATAAATAAACCAGTCAAACAAATCAGGTAGGGAAAGGCTCAAAACTGCACCCACTAAGCTTCCCTCTCTACACCATCATGCATGAATTTGAATGGGAAAAAAAACACTTTTTTTTTCAAAATTGAGTGTGACCCACCAATAATGTTATATACCCTGCATTCCTTGAATGTTCACATATCATCCCAACACTAGTTGACACCTATGATAAGGTTATATGCAAATGGGATTTTTGCCTCAAGCCCTCCAGTGGTGTCTAAAATGAAAATGGTGTCAATCTTACATCCATCCAAAATTACTGCATATAATCCTGAATAAGTAATGATTATGTTGTAACAATGGAGCATTGGACACAATAGATTGGAAGCAAAAGAGTAATTGAAACAAATAATTTTACATGAGCAGTTTAACAGATTTTAACAACATATACTATATTTTACTCATCATGGTTGGAAACCATGATAATTCAGCTGGTAGAGTCTCAGACTCATAATCCAAGGGTCTCAGGTTCATTACCTGCTCAGGCCAGCCTGGGTTAGCTCCCTTGGTGTGTCATGGGAAAGGAACATAGTTCCCATTTCCTCAACATGGTACAGCCATTACTGTGTTAAAAGTGTCTTGTATAAGTACTCACTGTCTTGGTGGAATCAGAAATTTGAGGTGCTGAGAAAGTTCATTACATTCAGTCGACAGATTCTGTAACTAAATGTCATTGCACCTTTATTGGCATTGTCGGACAGAAGCCCTTACTCACCAGCTTCCAGATTTGCTCTTTTATTCCCCAACTTGAAGGGACACATAATGTTACCTCTGTAATTCCATACATAATTGGATCTATTGGTATGTCCAGTTCAATTATGCTTTATTTGTATTGGGGCAGTGTATTCATGTTTCATGAATACATTTCTAGTTGTTCAGTAAAGCCTCTGGAAATACTATCTAATAATTTCATTTGCTATAACTGTGCATATACAAGCCTTTCCATTTATCTAGTTAAGATTATATATTAATTTTAAAGTGACTTATCACCTTTTTTTCGTGTAGCTATTTCAATCCTGACTGTGAAGGCCAATGACGCTGATGATCCAAGCACAGGAAGTGGTCAAATTAAGTACAGCATCCAAGATGGTGACCAGGGCAAGTTTGTCATTGATGAGATTACAGGCAGGTTTTCCACCTCATCGGATGCCACATTTAATTTTGACACACAGAGGCAGTATATTATCACAGTAAGTTCATATCTTGTACTCTGCATTCTTGGTTATTACTTGCAGAGAACTGTTCTGACTTTTTAAGTTATAAATAATTCATTCTGTGGACATGAATAAAAGTAATGTAATGTTGTTACTTGATTTCACCAGTTATGCCCACATTTTAACATAGCCTGTTTGCCTCTTCTTAAAGCTGGTTATTCAAAGATTCTTTAAACAAAGTAGGTCCTAGATGTATATTTAGTTACTTTGTAAGATAGAACTTTGCAACCATTATGTACTGCTCAAAAAGAACTAAAGGTACACCTTGAGTTACCTAAGTGGATTTGCTCCCGCCTAGAATTTATATGTGACAATAGATACAGAAGATAATAAAATGATGTGAACCTTGCAAGCTTCAAGTGCTTTTGGGCATCTGACCACTGCCAATAATAGTGCCAAGTTCATATTAGTCAGTATTTCAAACAAAACAAATATATGGTCCATTCCTTTTTCTAGTAGTACTTGAAATTTAATTTCTTTATCCCGTAGTCTTTCCATTAAAGAAATATGGAAATGGCATGACAAATTTTGTTTTAGACTGTTTGCAAAATAACAATCCATTTGAAAACATTTACATTTTACTACACTAATTTAAAATTTCCAATTCATCATAAGCTCTTTCGAACTTTAGTGTCTTGTAGCTGTTGATGTGGGTGTCCAGTTTTGAAATTCTTGTTACATTAAGTGTTACAAACTGACAGTTTACTGTACTCAGTACACCTGCATATGTTATCACGAGGAGAATCATTTTACTTGTATTCATTATAATTTCCTGTACTCAGAGCATACATATCTTAAGATTTAAAAATTTTCGGCAGTATCTCACTACCTTCATCAGTGACTGATGTTGATTACATGACTTATAATGGTCATGTAATTAACATTAGTTGTTGATGAAGGCAGTGAGATATTGCCAAAAATTTCAAAATCTTAAGATATGTATGCTTCTGAGTATGGGAAATTACTAATGATTATAAATTATCCCAAGCAAGGAAGCAACCTTTTCAGTTGCATTTTACTTGTTTCCAGAATAATAGAAGCTTGAATCCAGACATAATCCTTTATTTTTTACACTTATTTTGAAAAGTGGGCATTTGTTCCATATATGCTTATTTGTAAGTTGATCCATTGATAAGATCTGTCCCCTCCCACCCCCTTGCATGTTAAAATCTTGTAAAATTGCTAATATTTCTATGACCCTTTCATAAATGGTGTCTGTTTTGCAATGAAATCCACCTGAATATTGGGTGGTTTTTATTACTATTATATTTATAATTGTTGGGTTTTTTTGTCAGTAACTTTTTTTCTGGTGATGTGGTGAATATTTTAAAATTATTCAGAATTTGAGTTGATATGAATTAGAAAATCTAATGGCCTTCATTGCTGTTTTCTCTCACTTAAATGGTGCCACAGAAGAAGCCATGCCTAGTCGTTCAGATTACATTTAATAAGTTATTTTAAAATCCCAAATACGGCTTTCATATTTATAACTTTGCTACAAAATTTCACAGATAATAATCAAGTACAAGGCTTATTTTAAATTTTATGTTACCACATAACAAAAGTTACAAAGATTCAGAATTTTTGGCAACACAAAATTTTACCTGTGCATTTTAGAATTAGGAATTGGCATTAAATTTATGAACATGTCAGTACCTTCTCATCATGGAGAATAATTTTCATACCATACTTTTTGTCATGCTAACAGATTTCAGTACAAATCTCTGCCTCACCATCTTGCATATGTTTGTGCATTCACACGTGCATGTGTGTGCAAGCATGCATATGTGTGTGCATGATCATGTGTTATGATGGCAAGCCATTGACATTGCTCAAGTCCTTATTTTGGTATACATTATGTATTTGACTTAATTTTCCAGGTCATTGCAAGTGATCAGGGATTCCCACAACAGTATGGGACTTGCACAGTGACTATTGACCTTATTGATAACAATAACCAAGATCCATACTTTTTCCCAACCACCCAGACAACAGAGGTTGTAGAAAGTAAGTCCAGGCTTGCATATTTAGACAATATAGATAACAATTAGTAGGTTGTTTGGAGAATATATAAGTTGACCTGTGTGACCTGGCCATTTAATCTTTCATTGGAATATTCACTGGAACTTAGCTCACTCAAGAAATAGGAATTGCTATGGATGTGACATGCATGCATGATATAGATGAGTTGTCAGTTTAGATGAAGCATTAACAATTCATGGATACTGCTTTACCTTTCGTTTGGTTTGGACATTGCCCTTATATTCAAATGAAAGGTTCGATCGGCATGTCATTTTGCTGGAGCTTTAACCCTAATATTCAAATGAAAGGTCAGATTGGCATGTCATTTTGCTGGAGCTGTACCCATCTCCCTACGAACCCTTGACATAAACATAACCATTACATGTGCGTATCACCAAGCCAGTCAAAGTGTTTTATCAAATTAATTGCTATAGTCACTTGTAAAGCTTTATATATTTTTGCTGTATTTGTTGTGAATAACAGAATACAACAAACTATTAAAACGACTGGCAACTTCTGAATGTATCCAGGTCTATGTCTTTCATGGGATCTTCTGATAGTTGCAATGGATTCACCTTGCACATAAATATTGTAGTTATAGAATCACATGACAGTGCTCCTGTATAGGAAATTGTTCTGCGTATGCAAGGAGTTT
This sequence comes from Megalonaias nervosa, assembly GCA_016617855.1. Classification (NCBI taxonomy): domain Eukaryota; kingdom Metazoa; phylum Mollusca; class Bivalvia; order Unionida; family Unionidae; genus Megalonaias; species Megalonaias nervosa. The sequence continues at coordinate 58,553 of JAECUM010012166.1, forward strand.
GTAAGGAGACGGTAAGCTCCAAAGAAATCTTGGCCAGCGAAAATGTACAAACAAGTATACAGGAAGGGTGTGAATGTTTAAGGTGACTGAAGATATTTAAATAAAACAACTGTTTTCAGTACATGCATTACCTCTCCTTGCTCAGATCTTATACAATAAACTTTATTTGTAAGAAAATCGGATATTACAAGATATGAGATTTTACAAGTCAGGTTGCAGCATCCCTTCCAGTGATTTTTAATATACCTCACTTGCAACAAAATTTGGATATAATGATGCAGTTTTGGGAATCTCTTGCACTTCAGTATTTCTCCTTTGAATACGTTCCGCAATCACATTATGTTAGGAATATTAGCCTGTTACCTCAAGAATCCAGCCCTACTAAAAGACGAAAATCGTCTTTTTCTCTAATTTTAGATAGACAAAGGGCAGTAACTCTTGCCCATTATCTCCCCTTGATACCACCAGGTGTCGCCAGTTTTTAGCTTTGCTGTGTCCTGAGACACACACAGTGCAATAGCCTCCGACAATCCAGCCCGTTTTTGTGTTCCTATGGACCCATCCAACATTCATTTTTCATTTATAATGAGAATTTATCGATCTACTGCAGGTTGTGTACTTTATTTTACAATTTCTGCCAATATTTTGAGAGATTTGTCACTTGTCAGGACTTCATGTTGTAGGATCACTGTCCCACCACTCTATCATTGACCTTACACAAGGTCCTTACATTTGACTTTATTCGCTTACTCTGTCCACTAAAGAGCTCTTAATAGCGAATTCTGAAGTGCTGCTTCATAATTATGCTTAATTTATTTGTATTTCATGCTGTTTTGATAAAATTATTGTTAACCAAGCATGCAGCATAAGTTTTAAACAAGGCCATTGGTTTCTGATATGACACTTCACTGATCTTTTAGTTAATAGCATAAATAGCAAGATACATAAACTAAAGCAGAAACTAGTAATGTGTGAATTACTGGGTCATAGTAATTCACACATTACTAGTTTCTGCTTTAGTTTATGTATCTTGTGTCATTTGGCATATATCAATTAAATGTTCTACAGGCCACTTCAGAGCATGGAAGTTTACCATGACTCCTGTTTTGTTTATGTTATGTGTACATGGTTTCTGTTATGCAGTATCTATAACATGTGGTTACGAAAGTGTTTTGTTTCAGCGATCTTGTAATTTCAACATTTTACTAGTTTCTACTTAGATGTGTTTCTTGTATCAGAACATGGTAGCCTACCATGACTGGTTCGGTTTATAGTATGTACACATTCTCCCTTCTTTATGAGCTATGCATTGTGCTTGAGCTCAATATAGGACATATGTTTATGATACAACATGCTTACAGGTCTGTTCGTTATGGTAGTGTTTTATCAACCTTGTATTTTCAACCCTTTACTAGACTCTGCATTAGTTTGTCTTTTGTGTCGTTTCCACAGAATATTTATTTAATCGATCTATATGCAATTTCAAAGCATGGAAGTCTGCCATGACTCCGGCTTTGTTATGTATACATTGTTTCTGATATGCAGCATCTATAATATGTAGTCTGGGCTGCTCAGTTAGATGATTTATACTATTAGCTAGTTAGTCACACAATAATTTGCTAATCTGTGCTTTGTTTTCTCTCATCTTGTGTCTTTTCAGGTGGAATGTTTACTACATGCATGACATGCATGTGCACAAAGATCGCCCTGTTCAGCATTGAAGGGAAGGAGCTAACTATGCAGTGTTTGGTCGGAAAACACATGCTCTGCTGTACTTCAGAAAGTGGCAAAGGAGAAAGAGAGACAGTCAAGGCCACGGCAGGATACCTCTTACATCCTTAGTCTCCACCCTAAATCAGCCTCAGTGCCAAGCCTTGTGGGGTCACTGGAATCCCCCCACCCCCTGGCTAAAGTTGATCACACGGAACCACCACATACCGTTACATCAGGGGATGGAGAGGATAATGGAAGGAACATCCGTCGGTGGATAATATGCGTCAATCCTTACAGCAGTCGAAGCTGCACTCTGCAGTCTGAGCAAAACATTAGGGGATTATTCCCCATTTTTAGGCAACCCAGATGGGGTAAGCCTCCACATGTCAACATGGCCATTGGGTCGGTAAATCAGGGTGCATGGGATATATGATTCATCAGCTGAACCCAAATAATAATAATAATAATGCTACACCGACACCAGCAGTCCAGCCGACACTGGCAGTTGCCCCAACATTACCAGCTGTCTAGCCATCCCAGCATGGAGACCTCTTGGTCAGAATGGGCCAACTACACAATGTTTACGGGGATCGTAGTCATAAATCCATCTGTCTAGCTGGGCAGTTGGCATCATATCATTATTTCACTGGCGATTTCAATGAGAAATCTGCCCGTTCAGCTACGACATATATGCAGTGACTGGCATATATGCAGTGACGGTGCTGGATAGGCCAGTAGTGCCGGTGGTCATCACTCGGATTCACACACTTCCTGGGCATCCGATGATTGACTGCTTGGTGATGAGGTGGAATCAACAGCTACCCACCTTCTTCCCCCCCCAGTTCAAGATACAGCAGCTTGGACCGTGAGATGCACTATCAGTCATATTTGGGAGGGTTTGTGGGCCTGTGTCACCCCTCTTATGGTACTACAATTATGGGGTCAGAATGGCAAGATGACTCTGATAGCCCCTCTTTGAGGGCATAAGTCCTGTATCACTGATCTGTTTTTCCCAACGAAGAATCCGACCAACCTGAATCGACTGTCCTCTTCTTCTATATTCTCAGCTTTTACCAGTACAGCCTTGTGAGTCAGACAGTTCAAACCTTCATTTGTGGCGAGAATTTTGAGAGTACCCATCTATATCGCTCATTTGCATGCATCTATCCCTCAACTGGCCGACTTTCTCTGGTTCTGTTCTTGAAGGAGAAACAGTTGGACCCCAATCGTTAGCAAAGACTACTGCACTGTGATATTGGACAAATTCCAGCATCATGGCAACATATTTGTGTGGGATAGAGACCTTTCGGATCTTTTAGACAATATTGGTCTCCTTGACCAATATCCCTTATTTGTCTCCAAAGGGATCCAGTAGGTTTTTTTTAACATGGCTAGATTCAAATCCTTTTGTACTTCAAGTCTACACATCGCTAAAGTCACCATCATACAGACCACGTTTACTGAAAACTTTAGCTTCAGCATGCAGGGTAAGAGGGCTACATCCCCTTTTATGTTCCCCGGAATTCTCTTAGTTCAAATTGGAGGGTTTGGTGGTTCTCAAGATACCATCGGGATTCGTATCCCAGAACAGATTACCATCTTTTGGTAGTCAACCAGCATCCCTGCTCGCTTTCATCTATAGCCAGGTCAGGAACAGCAGCCATGCAAGATTCAGTTCGTGCCCTCAGGGATCAATGATCTTGGACACATTCCAACATCATGGCAGATGTGACATTGGGCATAATAAAGATCTCTCAGATATGTTAGCTAATTTTGATCTCCAGCAACCAAACTCCATAACATTGTTTCCAAAATGGAATTTGTCCTGGGTTCTGAGTTGGCTCAACTCAAGCAAGTTTGAACCTCTTGCTCATGCTTCGCTAAAGTTCCTATCATACAAGACATGTTTCCTGATAGCTTTAGCCTCCACATGCAGGGTCAGTGAGCTACATGCCCTTTCAGTTGACTCGAACTATCTTAAGTTCAGGTCAGATGGTTCAGTAGTCCTCCTTACACAACCAGGCTTCATTGCCAAGAATCGGTTGCCGTCCGTAGGTCCCCAATGAGTCGCCATTCATCCTCTCTCTTGCATAGATAAGTCAAGAGCAGCAGCCATGCAAGATCCTGTCCATGCCCTCAAGAACTACTTGAGATGCACAGAGACGAGTCGTGGCTCACGCAAATGTCTCTTCCTTTGCTTCATGGCTGAAATGGGTTATGTACTCTGAGATCTCTCAAGATCAGAGTTACCTCATGAGGATTACATTTCATGAGATTAGAGGTATTTCTGCAAGCCTAACTTTCAAACGCAGTGTTTCGATCCGAGACATTATAGAAGCTGTTGGCTGGCATGCAGAGTCAACCTTCTTGAGTTTATACCTGAGAGATATAGCATCACAGAGACAAATGTTGGATCTGGTAGGGCCAGTGGCAGCAGCACAGATGGCCACCAGACCCAACTAGATCAATCAGCATAGCCCATTAGCTGTGTTGGATCCACCAGTGAAATTTTTGGTAGATGAGATCTTCCTGATAGCTTTAGCTTTCACTTGCAGGATCAGTGAGCTACATGCCCTTTCAGTCGTTCAGTAGTCCTCCTTACACAACCAGGTTTCATTGCCAAGAATCAGTTGCCATCTGCAGGTAACCGAAGAGTCTTCATTCATCCTCCCTTTTCCATAGACAAGTCTAGAGAGGCAGCAATGCAAGATCCTGTCTGCACCCTCAAGCGACAAGAGACAAGTCGTGGCACAAGCAACACCTCTTCTAATGTGGCTTACTGCTCCAAAGGGGGTCATATGCTTGGTGTACTTTGACATCTCACCAGATCAGAGTAGCTTCACATCTGCACCCTTAAGCACTACTTGAGACACACAGAGACAAGTCATGGCATGCGCAAATATCACTTCAAGGTCAGAACAACAAGGCATCACCCCTCAAGACCTTGCTTCGTGGTTGAAGTGGGTTATATGCTCGGCATACTCAGAGATTTCTCAAGATCAGAGTCGCCTCATGAGGATTACAGCTCACAAGATTAGAGCCATTTCTGTGAGCCTCACTTTTTAATGCAATATTTTGATCCAAGACATTATAGAAGTTGTTGGCTGGCATGCAGAGTAAACCTTGAGTTTTTACCTCAGGGATTTAGTGCCGCAGAGACAAATGTTGAATCTGGTAGGGCTGGTGGCAGCAGTACAGATGGCCACCAGACCCAACTAGACCAATCAACACAGCCCATTGGCTTCACTGGATTTGCCAGTGAAAATTTTAGTATGTTGGAAGATCTCAACTTCATCTTCTTGGCCATGTATATAATATGAGTCCCAATCAAGAGATCTTGGGCTGTGTTGCTTTGGTCATTAGGAGAACAGGTTATCTTTCATATGGGGAATCCAGCCACTCATCTCCAGAAGGATACCTGAGGTAGATGCCGAATGCTCAGCATCGCCTCCTCCTATTACTTATTCTCCTAATGTAATGTGATTGGGGAATGTATTCGAAGGAGAAAGCAAAATTTTTAAAGTTAATAATGTTTCTCTGAGAATACTTACCCAATCATATTACTTAAAAATCCTCCCAACCACCCCACCATGCAAGCATCTGCATTAATGTCTCACTCAGCTAAAAACTGGCGACACCTGGTGGTATCAAGGGGAGGTAATGGGCAAGAGTTACTGCCCTTTGTCTATCTAAAGATTTTTGTCTTTTAGTAGGGCTGGATTCGCGAGGTAGCTGTGATTGGGTAAGTATTCTCAGAGAAACATAATTTACTTTAAAAATTTGCTATCTGAAGTTTACTGTATATGAATTAGATAGGTAATAAAAGCGGGGAGGGGGATCACTTTTTCATACCTGTCAACTCGCGAAGGAGAAAAAAACTCCTGATTTTTGCGGTTGTTCAGCACCTACTTCCAAATTTTATAATCTCTCTCGATTTTTGCAGGGAACTCCTGATTATTACATTATGTCCATTGATTTTCATTTCTCCTAAAACATATCCTACATCAATAGATATTTCTTATGCAATCCACAGAAACCATGTCTTATTTTATCACCCATGAATATTGTTGTGATGAATTTTTTCTTCAGTAAATAGAATGTAAAGTTTAAACATTATTCACATCAATTTATGAATTTTATTTCACACCTACAATAATACTAAAATCAGAAAATAAACCACAACACCCCCCACAACAGTAAAATTGTCAGTAATTAGTTTCAGTCCCAAGAATCACTGTAATTGCTGTAGCATTTCCATTTCCACCAAAGAAACGTGCAAGAGTAAACACTAGGTTTTACTGTACTGTATTTACAAATGTCAATTACCATCATTAAATCAAAAAAAGAAATGAAAAAACATACCACACTGCATATTTGCACTCATAAAAACTAATTCAGAATAAATATGTTATTTAGTAAACAATATTAAATGCCTTATGAGCCGGTCAGATAAAAAATAGCTGCCACATATTTAGTAGCTTGAGACTGCATATTTTTAGGCACCATTAGTTACAACAAAATAGGGCATTGTTTAATTGCCAATCAATTACTGGTGCTTACATAACACACACTGTAGAACATGGTTTCTTTGAATTATGTTGAAGGGCCAGTCCTTTTCACAAGATAATTGCAATTATAAGGATTAACTCTTAATTAGTCATTCTGGCTTTCTTGTTTACTTAAGACTTACCTTTAGCAGTTGTGCAGTTTGGCCACAGCTGACCAGAACATACAAAGAGTGCATGTCCAGGGGAAAATAAGGCACATCACATGTAGAAATGAGGGTTTCTTTGCGAATTTCACATGTATTGGACCCAGAAGATCGGATAATATTTAATGAAAATGTGGCTTAAAAATGCCGCAAAAAAACTCCCAATTTTAGGTCCCAATCTGGTTACATTTTTATTCAATCTCCCTACTTAGCCTCTAAACAATTGACAGGTTTGCTTTCTTTGAACATCATATTGTACTACTTTTAATTTACTACTTTTGTACTATTTTGCATGAGTAATGGGCATAGATTGTATTACCACAAATTATTTATTCACTGAAGTAGTTTGTGTGGATTTTTTTATGACATTGATTTAAACATATCTTGGTTTTCATAAATTTTCTATTTGCTCCATTTAAACACCTGTGAATTAGAATTATAAAATTAAGTATACTTGTCAGGGAGAATATATAGTTTCAACGCATTTTTTTAAAATTTATTAGATGGCTGATGTTCATAATGATGTGAAATTGTAACTTATACACTCTCATTTAGAACCCTCAGTTATCCAAAAATGTCCTTTGTCTTTGGAAACTTTTCTTTGTATCTGATCTCATATGTTAATGGACTAAAATATGTTAGTTCTCTAAAGGAAAATATTTTTAGCACAGTTACATAATTCACAGTATAATTTGCTTTTTTTAGACTCACCCGTTCGTTTTCCAATGTACACTGTGAAAGCTGTAGACCCAGATGTTGGTGCAGTCCTGCGGTATGAGTTCAATGAGCCAAAGGAGGCCATTACACCAGATGGCACCAAGATTAACTCAGCAAACTATGATTTCACGGTGAGATTAGCTTTACAGTTTAAATCCTTTGTTACTGTAGGTCGACACCTTGTATGCATAATCATAACAAAATAGTTATCACTTTTTAAACTGTGATAGTGGTTTATTCCTTAGGTATTTTTCATCAGTGTTTTTGCATGTCAGATACATTGGGGATAGATTATGTTATGTTTCCCAGACAAAATACCATATTCCATGAAATCCTTGTATTATTCTACCTCTGTACATAGGGGTGTATAGTAATCCTTGTGTATGTCCAGCCCTCCATGCTTTTATCTAGTACACCATCTCATTAGCACAACTAGTCCTTTTTTTTTTTGGATGAATCGCCATGAAACTTTATAAATATGATGGCCATCACCTATCAACAAATTGCTTTGCTCCTGCATTGACCTTTTCATAGATTAATGCATTAACACAATCCAAAACCTGTGAACTCGAAAACCTCTTTCTCAGAGAGCAAGCAGCTGGTGTATTTCTCTTACCACTGACACTACAGTCACTTAAATGCCCTAAACTTAGATAAAGATAACGTGATGATGAACATGACTGCCTTGCATTTTTACAAAACTTCTGTAGCAATTTTGTCATTGCTTGATCTTGCATCTTTGGTGATATTTTGCAAGGCAGAGAAATCGTGCAATTTTTAACACACTTGGGATCTGCTTGCCACATTGCTAAATTGATCATTACAGCAGTGCACCACACCATGGTCAGTGTTCTCTTAGCATGATGCAGACTTGGCCAAGTGAGAAGAGATGCCTTTTATCACTTGTCCCCTCTTGAGTAATATCATTCAGTGGCGCTGCACTCATAACTGTTTGGCTCACCCTTGCTGTTTTAGAAGTTGCATCAAAGATGTTTGGAAGCGGGCCTCACAAGAATGTGAGAATGGCACTGTCCCTAGGCCTAATTTTGGAAAATAAAATGTACTGGTAATCTAATGATCATGCTTATCAGCCCTCCGTTCAAAAAGTATTGGGGTTGTTCCCATTCAGGAGCTTTCATTGCACAACAGTCTACATGAGATGAAGGCCACCATGAATGCCTTTCAGTCATTGGAGTTTTTGCATGGGCACTCACATTTTCTCCAGCAACTCTACCATTGTCAGGCAGATAGTAACCAGGTACTAAGTCCTCTGTCATCTGCTTTGGGATTTGCACAGGTGGTGTCATCATTGACAAATCCATAATTTCTTTTACCAATTTAAGAAGGAAGGGGCAATATTTCAGCACAGGCTTTTTCATCCTGGATATGATGGGTTTTCTGTTCAGCTTGTAAGGAAACAACCTAAGACCAGATGAAGTTTCTAGCATGCCAGCTTGTGAGTTTAGGGTAGTGGCCACTGGCATAACAATTGAGTACAACTGTGCCCTAATTGACATCATCCATGCTGTGGGATGGAAGTCAGATATGATATTTCTGTTGCTTTTACCTCAGAGACATTTTATCATAAAGGGTTCAGTTTGACTTAATGAAACCTGTGTTAGCAACAGCACAAAAGGCTACCTTCTTCCATTCATTAGCTTTGTAATGATGCAGGTTACTTTACTTCTGATGGATTTGTGGGTGTTTCATTTTTTTCTTCAAGCAGCATTCATGCATAAACCATATACTAACGGTAGCACCACTCCAGTGGCCTAGTAGTTAGAGCGTCTGCCTCGGATGCAGGAGGTCGAGGTTTCAAACCCCAGCTGAGCCATACCAAAGACTTGAAAAATGGTACTAGCAGCTGCCTCGCTTGGTACTTAGCATTAAGATGTTAGTGCTAGGACTGGCCAGCCTCGTGTCAGGATATTGTGACTAGGTGGGACATCATGCTACATGTCTGTGGCATGATGCCCCAGTGGATCACTATAAACTGTCACACTGCAGACATCATAGTGATATGACTGAAAAATTGTTAAAGCTACATTAAAAATCCAAAACATACACAAAATCACATGCTAGCAGGAGCCATATCTCACAACTCTAAGTTGCATCACATACATTAGGAAACCAGAGACAAGGACAACTCCATAATAGTTGAAATGACTTCCTCTTTCCTTTCCTGATTTGATCAGGTTTCATATTTGAAGAAATTATTTTTTCAAGTGTAGAATATGCTCTTTGATAATACTTGCCCAATAATATTCACTAGCCCTGCCCCTAGTTACATCCCAAGAGAACATCTACTCCAGAAGTAACAGATAATTTAAGAGGATTTGGCACCATTTCCTCTGCTCAAGGGTAGACAAATCTTGTCAAACTTCCACATTGGCAAGCAGTGGAATTTTTAGCATTTATATTACTGAAACAAGCCAAATGACATGGTAAACATATTTAGTTTGGTAGGGCTGGATTTGCAAGGTGGCAGAGACAAGGAAACAACAATATGCAAGTATAATCAGCTGTTTGCTGCAATAACATAGACACCACAAACTAAACCATATGTAATTGTACTACTGTGTGCATCAGGAAAAAATGTTTCCTGTTGCTTCCATCGAAAAAATAAAGACTTGTTTCCTTTCTAAAACAAATCTCAAACCTTGGTGACAACAACTTGCCAAAGTGAATAGTGATTCTTGTACAATGCAGGCTACTGTTATGTAACCAAAGAGTCAGGTAAGGGATTTCAGAAATTGTCTATTAAGAGTGCAGGACCACTAGTTGCAGAGATACTGCCAGGGCATCTGATTGCATGAATCGCACAAAACTTTTGCAAATTTGCATGGACTTGGAGACCAGTGATGCATGAGAAGTCCTGCAAATTAGTTTGAAGTTGCACATATGAAAATGTTGGTAGAGTTCTGCGGTACAAGTTCAGTTTATTCTGTGCAGTATAAAACTTTTATTAAGCCATTCACCCTTAAAGTGGTTGTCACTACATAAGTCACATTAGTAGGAGGAATCTTAGTGCTTGTTCTGTTGGGGGCCCCGAGTGGCCGAGTGGTCTAAAGCGCTCTCCGTTACGGATCACTGCCATCTCACCTCTGTCTGCGTGGGTTCGAGTCTAGGATTCAGCAAATGTGGATATGTGAGAAAGCTTGCCAGTAGCTTCTCGTGGGTCGGTGGTTCTTTCCGGGGATTTCCCGGTTTCTTCCTCCACCATTAATACTGGCCACCATGTATAGCCTATCATGTGCTGAAAAATGGCGTTAAGCCCCGCAACAACAACAACAGTGCTTGTTCTGACATGTCTTTTTTCATAACTGTCTACGCATCTGGATTCTTCAGCTTGACATGAATGGTTGTTGAATTAAATTTGTTTGGCACATTGGGCAGGCATTCTGTTGTAGTTTGAACCTTTCATCAAGGAAGTTTTACAAATGCACATTTATAATATGAGATGTCTAGAAAAAAGCAAAATGGCTGATTCTCAGTGTGGTTAATCATTGGATGACAATTTCGTTTACAAATACTGGCTAATGATAGTGATGAAGGCAATTTATTTTTAAAGTTATGAAGTATATCAGATAATTGGAGCTGGGAAAGTTGTAATGGAAATGCCATGAGTGATTTTGAACCTGAAAATGGTGTTAAGTACAAGTCCAGTGTTCATGCTGGATGGTCTAAAACATATGGCATGCAAGTCAACCCTCATTTCAGCAGTATTTCAAACTTGAATGTAGCAAAGGAAGACTAACAAGTCAAACTAAAATACAGACAATTTAAAAGAAGAGTGCAGTTTTAGTTTCTTTTCTCACAACAATTTACCCCTACAGTATCAAGTGCTACAAAACCATTTAGCCCTGGTATAAAGTGTTCAGATAAATTTAATAAATAAAATCAAAAAATAAAATTCAGCAGTGAAGATATTTATTTGAACACAATACTTTTGTCTGAACAAGTAGACGATGCCATTAATAGACTTAAAATCTTAATACAGCATTATGGAACAGATGGTAATATCAGGAATTGTAGTCAGTAAAACACTGATTCAAGAAAGTGAAACTTTTGCAGAGTTTATGTTAGTGAAAGGTCTTATTTTGGAGAAGTGTCCAAAGGACCATGCCTGTGAGCTGTAGAAAATTGTACATAACCATAAGGTATAGTTTTCAAACTTGTTCCAGTTGGCTAACTGTGCTATGTATATGCCCCTTCAGGTATCATAATTTGAAATGGGTTCTCAGCACAGAACAATATTCATGATCAGGTAAGGAACAGATTAAACTTTGAAAGAATCAACAGATAATGCTTATACAACTAGAGGTGACATCTTGTAAAGATTTTGTTTTCAGTAGGACTCTAAAAGTTTTTTTAAAAGCTTTTCACAAAGTGGAGCAAGAAGAAAGAGACAGATATTAAATTATTAGGTAAATATTGACTGTTTCCTCCTCCACCTCCTTTTTGTTCTGCCCGCTTTATTTATGTAACAAGGGGGGAGCTCCCCCATTTGGATAAAATCCTGGCCATATCTGTGAAGTTGAATACAAATTGAGACTGCTTGATTATAGAGTACTTTTAGTAGAAGTGTTTATATAAGCAAGGGACTGGCAGGGGGATAGTCTTTCTCGATGTCCCATGTTCTAAATTATTACCATTCATATGAAAAGAGTTTAGAATGTTTTGTTATTTTTTCAACTGGTTGAAGTTTAGTGATGAAAACGATTGCATCCATCAACTTACATCATCGAGGGCATGAGCAATGACTTGATATGGATATTTTAACTTATATCTTTTTGCAGTTTCTTGTATGAATGAACTGGCATAGAAGGAGATAAATTTGTTTTGCCTGTTAATAGCTTAGATTTGGATTCATATTTACATTTCAAATGAAAAGTAATGAAAGTTGAGATCCAAAGAGAAAAAAAGTTATGAATAGAGGAAATATTTTTGTAAGATTGATGTACCCTTCTTGGTTATTAAATCACATATTTTGGCCATATGATTTAATTGAGTACAGCAGTAATGATACATTGTAATTAGTCCTGATAGGAGTACCTAAATTATATTATTGTAATTAAAAATAGATATAAATAGTTAACCAACTGCTACAAGAACAAGCAGTTTATTTTTTTTAGTTTTCAAAAATTGACGAAAAAAGCGCATTTAGTTTTGAATTACCTCCATAAACATGTAGCTGTAAAGATAAGGTTACTTATCCATAACATCAGTAATTGCTGGTTTGTATTGATCAACGCTTGTTTTGCGATACACCTCTATGCGCTGTCATGCTTATTTATACAGGGTTTCCATGCTACTGTGAAATTGGAAAAAAGTCAGGAGAATGGATAGGTTTGTTGATGACCATGAAAAGCTGTTGAATTTTGCAAATATTAATCAAGTCAGAGTAAAAAACAGGAATTTTCAGCCATCACTTCATCGTGAGAAAATGGAGGTTGAAGAATTCCACAGTGAATTGAGATACAGGAGCTATTTGGATCATTTGGGTGCTTGCCGTAAACATATTCATTTAGTCATTCCAGGTGCTCAGGCAATTTGATTGGTCAAAGAGACTCATTACCTCTTAGTACATGTTACATTGGAACCATTTTTTTTTTCTGTGTAAAAGTTACGAACACTAGTCTAACATCATGGTGTGTAAAGACAGTTGTGACATGTGATTGTGGTACTTTTCTGCTCCAATTTCCCCATTTGATATGTAAAGTTTACACAAATGTATTGTGGTAGAGCTACTTATTACCATATGTACTTGCTTAAAAGTCAAGTCCAACTGCAAACTGCACAGACCCAGATCTGCCATCACATGCTGCATCGGCAGATCTATGTCTGTGCAGCTTGTTAGGAATAATCAGTAGAACAAACAACATAGATGCTGATCTGCAAGCACATTATGCTGTGGCAGATCAGAATCTTTGTTGTTTGCTGTTTTACTTGACTTTTCAGCGAGTACAGATGGTACTTTGTAGTTCAGAACATGTTACGGTTTATCATTAATAGTAATCTTCACCTCTTTGTAGTGAATTTAACTCTCGGGCTTTGGTAAATATTTGAAGGATATTTCAAACAATCAAATTTGTGGGACATCATCCTTAGAATTGGGAATTTTTATTGTGAAACAACTATTTGGGAAATTTTTAAAGTCGCCTAGTTTTATGGTTTCTATCCTCCAATCCCTCATCACTCATAGTTTTTCTTGCATTTATTTTTCAGATGTCCCATTATAGTAGATATTAAAAAATTAATATTAAAAGTGTTTGTGTATAGTGTAAAACAAAATCAGTTTCATAATTTTGTTCTTGTTTTGTTAAGTTGCCTTCTTAATGGCAGCAGTAGAAGTTGATGTCATTGTTGTGTTCTTAGCATAGAAAAATAGCTTTTTCATTTTTAATGGCAAGTCCTTAATAAGAATCAAATTTATCAGTTTATTTATCTGTTAACATAATATAAATTTAAACTGCATTATAATAATTTTGTTTGTTACAACATGCAGGTGTTACTGGAATAAAGGTGCCCTATGATCATTTGGCACCGTTTAATTCACATCAAATTGGAGTTCTATTTTGTTTTAAATAATAGGAATCATTATAGCTTGTTTACCAAGCAGAAACAAGTCAGTTAACTAGAATATTGAACACTAAAAAAATATATTCCCTTTCCAATGCAAAAGAACATGATTTGGTCAATTAGAAGTAAAGAAGTTGATAAAGTCATTTACCATTTCAGTAATTCAAAGCACAAAATCTGCATATCAGTCATTACCAATATATATTGTTAACTATTAAAACAGCTAATCCAACATTTTTTTTAATTAAGGAAGAAACAAATATATGTCACTGTGAAAATGGACGAGCAACTTGCTCATTTGTCAGCTTTTCGTCAGTGCACACCTGTTCAAGAATCTGATTGCTTACAGGGTCCACACTAGGGGTAATTCAGGTGAAATAGTGACCTTAGAGGTTGTCATTTCACCTAAACAGACCAAAAAAGACAAGTTCACTTTGCCTTATATCGATTCAAGACATTCCCCCCCCCCATTCCCATTTGTTTCAATACAGTACATTAATAATCAGTGTAAAACCTCAACTATTGTCAATGTTCCCTTCAACAAGGAAGGTGGAAGTATAGGTAGAAGTTTTATGTTCTAATGTCAATTTTTGGTGCTAATTTGTTGATCATAAATACCAAAAATTACACTGTTCAGTTTGAAATTTTTGTCAAAAATTTACACATCCTGAAAAACAAGTGAAAGAATTTGTGTAGCCCAGTTTGAAGGAGATTAGAAATCAATGGATGTAGCTGGGTCCATTACTTATAAAAATAATCATTGTTTCCAATATTTCATCGTATAGACATATGAAAAGAGGCATTCTGGTATGGAAACAGTTACCAATTTTTGACTGTAACCTATTTTCAAGGTTCCTGTTTTATGTTGGACAACAACTATAATGAAGCAATGTAAGAAAAAAATTAAAATTTTTATCAATTTTTGATAGTATTTCGTCTGCATTTTAATGATCTGACATGAAAATATAAAAGAACAGTAGTTGCAGTTATTTGAACTTTGTACACTTGCTGCTCCCTATTCGCACCAAATTCAGCCTACTTTTCCTAGAGACAGGTAATATCACCCAAATATTGGACTCGAGCTTGGACCATGACTTATTATGAATAAATGTACTTAAAACCGATACCAGGTTGAGTGGAATGAGGTCAGGATTCAGACTAGTAAGATTTACCAACATTCGGTTGGGATATTGGAAAATAAAATTCTATGACTGCCAGGTTACTGCAATTAATATAGCAGAATCATCAGTGTACTTGGAAATCCAACATTTTCAATTTTCAGTGCAAAATTTCTTGCTCTGGGTATCATTAATAATGCCTGCATTAAATATACAGTCCATAGATTACACTGAAAGCAGGTGTTAGGGCACCAACTGCGCTGATAAGTGGAATTTTTAAAATAATTTAAATATCAGTTCTTTTTCATTCCAAGGTATATAATTTTCAGGGTTTTTTGTCCAGTTTAAAGCAACCTTTGCCAGAAAGACCTTCTTCATATCAATATATACAGTTAAGCATAGCAAAGTTAACATTTTTATTGTTTAAATTAAAATGAGTTGCACACAAATTTATATGAATTTCAGTAGTTGTACTTATTTCTAGAGGAACCGTGTTGGCTTAATGGTTAGTGTGACAGACTCATGACCAGAAGGGTGCCAGTTTGAATCTTCTGTTGGACTGGCTTGGTCAGCTACTGTGGTGTGTACCTGGGCAAGGCACTGAACTCCTATTGTCCCAACACTAAATAACCTACTTGTCTTGCTGTGCCGTAAAGCATCAAACCAAAACTTGTTTCTAATGATCTCTTTTGGTACATGGTCATATGTCAAATTCAGATGGTTACAGGAGAATCCCAAAACAGAAACAGCTTTAATTTTAAAAATGCACATTTTCTGGACAAAAATGTTTTTTATTTTGTTCATAAATGGTCATGTTATCCTTGAAAAAATCAATTTCACCCAGAAAAAAATCTGGAAAACAAACCTGGAAATTTAAAAAAACAGCAAGGGAAACCTGTATATAGGAGTTGTTTTAAATTAGTTCAGATATGTTTTCAGCTTTGTCATTTTCGGGTTAAATTTTGGAAACTAAAAAAAATTAAATTTCTTGTTTAAGCAGTCATTGGTTAAATATTTTTACTTATTTGCAATTGTCATACTGTAATCTTGGTAATCTTATCAGTTAAATTTAATCACAATGCATATTCTGCAATGGCATTGGAAGTTGTTTGGCCAAAATGCATGATGTAATGACCTAGAAGGGCACATAAACCTTAAGGCACATCATATAAAGCAGTGAACAGAAATATTATCTTTCCATCAATAAAGAACTGTGCCCAGGACAGCTCAAATGATACAATATGCTTGGGGTACTCAATTGATACAATATGCTTTGGGCACTCAAATGATACGATATGCTTGGAACAGCTCAAATGATACAATATGCTTGGAACAGCTCAAATGATACAATATGCTTGGAACAGCTCAAATGGGACAATATGCTTGGAACAGCTCAAATGATACAGCAATATGCTTTGGAAAGCTCATTTGATACAATATGCTTTTGATATCTCAATTGACGAATCATGCTTGGAACAGTTTAATTAATAAAATATGCTTGGGACAGCTCAATTGATAACAATATGGTTAGGACAGCTCAATTGATACATGTATGTTTAATATAGATTCTTATTATTCAGGTAGGTGAAATCATCTCTGTTTTTTTCCAGAATTTGTTCTCAATAGATAATGATACTGGTATTGTGCGTGTCAATCAGCCTCTCAATAGAAATAAGGCAGCCACCGTAATATACTCCATGACAGTTTTTGATGTGTCAGCAAACCCAGTACAGACAGGAACTGGTAAGGTCTTTTTTTCTTTTTCGTTTATTTTTAGGAAAATTCTATCATACCAAATCCTTTAAAAGAAATGTCATGTGTCATACATACTGTATATGCTCCTTTATAAGTCCAATCAAAATGCAAACAACAAAGATCCTGATCTGCCATATCATAATGCACTAGCAGATCATGGTCTATGCTGTTTGTTGTACTGATTATTCCTAACAAACTGCATAGACCAAGATCTGCCAGTGCATTATGTGACAGGAGATCTGGGTCTGTGCAGTTTGCAGTTGGACTAGGCTTGTAATCAAGTATATATGGTAGTTAGTTAACCATCATTATGATATGAAAGAAAAAGCTGAAATATATGCCTTAGAATACAAATATTGCAATGCAACAATAGATAAAGCAGTTGATTTAGAAAACAACATTGTTGCAAGAAAACTTGCACAGTATGAGTCCCATTTTACTGTTTTCAGCCAAAGTTTTGAGACAAATTTAAGAAAAAATGAAAAAATATTATAGAAAGGCATCTTTATAACCTGTTTTGATTGGCACAAATCTATTTTTATGATTCCACCATGTTCATGGAGACAGCATAATATGCATCAATCCATCACATTACACCATATCACATCACATCTGTCACAAATTTTATTTCCACACAGCAACATTTGCACATCTTCATAGATTGAACCAAATTTGGTATGAGGCTTTATATGAAAAAGATCTAGGTCAAATTCAATTTACTTCATTTTCGGTCAATATTTAATTGAATTATGTCGGCAGTTTCACTGCAAACTTTTACCTTCAATTGCATCATATTGTTGGGGGCATTCGACCTACAGTCCTACCCGTTTATGTTGACATCCTCGGGCCCAAGGAAATATTGTCGACATAGGCAGATGTCGAGATAAGTGTTTTGGGGGGGGGGGTCTGAAAAAAAGATACAAATTAAATTCATCAGTAAAGGGGTGACCTGTCGTCAGTGAGTAGCATTTACACTTTGAGAAAACAAACAAAGCAAATTTTGATTACATGAAGACAAAACCAGTGTCAAATACACTTGTATATTGACAAATTACATTTTGGTTACCTTTATGTAATAAAATCCACAATAAAATATTGCATCGGTCACATCCTGATATGAAAAACATTCACTATGATTATTCAGTGTCGGCATAAGCACATGGTTGCATAGTTGTTATTTACACGCTTGGAGTACATGTACTTAAATTGGCCTAGATTTTGGTCAGTCAATTCCCATCTTACTGAGGCTACCAAGGGGATGGGGCTATTCACAGGGAAATGAAAACCTGTCAACAGGTTGGTTTAAACAGTACTTGTATTTAGTTACAGAAGTCATCGTGAAAAGTACATAAAAGCGAACAAGAGATATGCGGCTGATATGATTAATGAAGGCATAATATTGTATACATTGACACATGCTAATGAGGTATTAAAAGAAAATGATTCTTACAATACAATATTGTAACAATGTCAGCTCAATACATTTAAAAATTTTCACAGACATCTTTGCGAGATGCCCCACCCTCAACTTCCTTAACAGCCAGATATTTAGTTTCCAGAGACTGTAAATTTAATCTGCGTTTACACTGCCGTTGGTAGCCATCGTAAATATAAATAAAGTTAAAAAGGAAACTTTCACAGCACAATAAACTTGTTTTAATCACCGATCACTTTGGAAAATGCAAGAATCTGATCAGATTTCATTGCTTTTATTTAAGTCGCCGCGAGAGGCCAACTTTATAGGACCAAACAAAAGCCTGTTTTTTTTATCCGACCGCGACATTAAAGCTGGCGGCAAGATCAACTACTTGTTGAATAAAGTACAAGTCGGAACTGGCCGCTTGCCAACATAAATGATTAAGTGAGAAAATTAAAGCCTGGTGGCAAGATCAACTAATTGTTGAACAAAGTTTGGGTCAGAACTGGCAGCTGGTCGACATAAATGATAAGGTGGTAAAATTAAAGCCTGGCGGCAAGATCAATTAATTGTTGAACAAAGTATGGGTTGGAACTGGCAGCTTGTCGACATAAATGATTAGAAAACAAAGGATTTGTTCAAGCTGGGACCAAGGGCTTCTGTCGACATTTATGTTTATTTTTTTATCTCGACGTCAACATAAGCATGACAATTTTGGTAGTAATAGTAGACCAAGGGACCGGGACTTTGCTTTTTTGTCGAAATAGGCGGCTTGTTGACATAAGTGATGTTGATATAAGTGGGTAGGACTGTGTATGAATATATTTCTCCTACAAATACGTTCCCCAATCACATTATGTTAGGAATATTATCCTGCTACCTCGTGAATCCAGCCCTACTAAAAGACAAAAATTGTCTTATCCTGTCTATTTTTAGATAGACAAAGGGCAGTAACACTTGCCCATTGCCTTCCCTTGATACCACAAGGTGTCTGCAGTTTTTAGCTTCGCTGTTGTGCAGTGCATACGTAGTGTTATAGCCTCCAACAACCCAGCCTTTCTCTTCTTACCTAGAAGCCCAGCCATCTGCATTCTGGATTCATTCAGTAGACTTATTTATCTCTTGCACGTTGTATATATTATTTTACAATTTCTGCCCAAAATGTTACTGATTTTGTTGCTTATTGGG
Source organism: Megalonaias nervosa (assembly GCA_016617855.1). Classification (NCBI taxonomy): domain Eukaryota; kingdom Metazoa; phylum Mollusca; class Bivalvia; order Unionida; family Unionidae; genus Megalonaias; species Megalonaias nervosa. The sequence continues at coordinate 77,754 of JAECUM010012166.1, forward strand.
ACTTCATGTGTAAAACCCCATCCCACCATAATATCGTTGACCTCCACATTATCATTCTGTGTTGAGTGTAAATTGGACTTTTTTTGCTCACACCATTCGTTGCAGAGTTGCTTTAACATTTATAATTTAGTGATGCCTAATATTTAAGATCATATTATTAATTTTCATGCTGTTATGATAGTCTTGTGGTTATCTAATATTAAGTCTGTTATGGCCTTAGAATAACATCATGACACTTTCAATTATTGGTCCGTTTAGACAGTGACGTTACTATTTCTTGATATTTATGATCATATTATTTATTCTCCACACTGGTTTTGATAGTCTATTGGTTAATTAATAGTAAGTCCATAAGGGCCTTAAATAATGTTATGACACCGTTATTATCTGTCTCTTACATTTGCCGCACTCTGACAACAAGGCCCTGAAACAACACAAGAAAAAAGAAAAGGACAAATTAATGCAAAAATAGTACTGTGTTGAAATTACTAAAATGCAGAAGACACTGTCTTAATGGACAGATAATAACGGTGTCATAACACATGGACAGCAGTACCTAAGAAAGCAGCGAAGGAGAAAGAGAGACAGTTGAAATCATGGCAGGATACCTCTGACATCCTTAGTCTCCCCCCAAATCATCCTCCATGGCAAGCCTTGTGGGGGATGCTGGGATTCCCCCACCCTAAAGTTTTTCACATGGAACCAACATATACCTCAATGTCAGGGGACGGAGAGGATAAAGGAGGGGACCACCTATCGCTGGATAAGATGCATCATTTGGTACAGCAGACGACGATGCAACTCCATCAATCTGAGCAAATCATCCCTTTCTTCCCTTTTGCTCCTGCAGATACTTTAGGGGAATATTTCCCCAATTTTAGGCAACCCAGAGGGGGTAAGCCTTCCCACATGTCAGAGCATGGCCTTCAGGCCGGTAAGTCAGGGTGCATGTGGTTAATGATAGATCAGCTGGACCCAAATAATAATAATACTGCTGCACTGACACCAGCTTTCCAGCCAACACCGGCAGTCTCCCCGACATTACCAGCAGTACAACCATCTCAGCATGGAGACCTCTCGGCCAGAATGGTCCGACCACACAGTGTTTACGGGGACCTTAGTGATAGATCCATTCATCTAGCTGGGCAGTCAGCAACATATCATATTTTACTGGTGATATCAACGAGAAATCTGCCCATTCAGCCAAGGCTTTGGAGCGACCGGTACATGTGCTGGCAGGCCGACATATATACAGCAAGTCCCCAGGTCAAGTTCACACCACTTACACCATCCAGCAGTACTGGAAAGGCCAGAATTGCTGGCAATACTAACAGTGCTGGCTGTGCCGGCAATGTCAGATATTAGATTATTCACAGCTTATCCTCAAGGGAGAGCTCATGTCTTGGTCAGATACAACCAAGCAGAGTCATCATTGCCACATGGCATGTCAGATGGCAAGTTTGGAGCCGAGTGGGATGAGAACCTGGTGCAGAGTGAGTGTGATGAGTCACTATCAAGCCTGTCTTATACCAACCCAACTATAGAGCGGACAGAATTCAGCTTTCAAACTCTCATTGAGGAAATTTGTTGGGTGTTGGCCACTTCAGAGTGCCCCTACCCCCTACCACCTCACAAGACTACAAAGTCAGGATGTCGATGGATATTGGGGAGGAGGGGTAGACACCATCTTTCCGGTTTCTTCCCCAATAACAAAGATTAAGGAGATTAACAACTGTCTTTCAGTTAGAATTGGCAACCCTGGCAACTCAAAGGCATACTTATTTGGAAAGCCAGGTTCCAGCGAACTTCACCATGCGCTGATATCAGACACACTCCAACACCTTCACTATGGACCTTCCAGCATTTGCCAAGAATATGGCAACCATTCATATGTCGGGTCTGTTGTGTTACAAAGTAGATAAGAATGTGTTCCATGCCATATCGAAGCTGGTTCAGAACATAGTGGCGATATCGACTTGCCGAACAATCCAACGATAGCCATGCATGGGAGACAGTGGCTAAGGATCAGTCGTGTCCTTAATCAAGCAGCTCACCATACTATGGCCAATGCCTTGATTCTTGATCTTATCCATTATGATGCACATCTGCAGTCAACACCACTTAAATCACACCATACACTTGATTTACAGATGACCCCATATGGAGGATGAATTGAAGGTATTCGGAGGCATGCAGCTCAGGAGCTACTCCTCCAATCAGCTGCTCCCACCCACCTTCCACACAGGTGTTTGGACCACTCAGCCAAGCCCATGTGAAGGGATGCTCAGTAGCCCAGAGACAGGTGTCTCTCCCAGTATGATGTATCCCAATACTGGTCCCAACACAGTTCCAGGAAGCAGGAAGAAACAAGACTTTCTCCGCCATCAAGCCTCCCAACTGCAAATATTGACATACTTACCCCACTGCCTCTACACAGCATACCACTGGGTGGCCATCTTCTGCACTTTCAAAGGCTATCGATCAGTGATCTCCCCAGACACGTTCCATCATCATGGCAGATATGACATTGGGCATGATAAAGATCTCTCAGATATGTTAGCTAATTTGATCTCCAGCGACCAAAATCCATAACGTTATTTCCAAAATGGAATTTGTCTTGGGTTCTAACTTGGCTAACTCAAGCAATTTTGAACCTCTTGCTCATGCTTCGCTAAAGTTCCTATCACACAAGATATGTTTCCTGATAGCTTTAGCCTCCACATGCAGGGTCAGTGAGCTACATGCCCTTTCAGTTGACTCAAACTATCTTAAATTCAGATCAGATGGTTCGGTAATCCTCCTTACACAACCAGGCTTCATTGCCAAGAATCGGTTGCCATCCATAGGTAACCAATGAGTCCCCGTTCGTCCTCTCTCTTGCATAGATAAGTCAAGAGCAGCAGCCATGCAAGATCCTGTCCATACCCTCAAGAACTACTTGAAATGCACAGAGACAAGTCGTGGCTCACACAAATGTCTCTTCCTTTGCTTCATGGCTGAAATGGGTTATACACTCTGCATACTCTGAGATCTCTCAAGATCAGAGTTGCCTCATGAGGATTACAGCTCATGAGATTAGAGCCATTTCTGCAAGCCTTGCTTTTGAATGCAGTGTTTCGATCTGAGACATTATAGAAGCTGTTGGCTGGCATGCAGAGTCAACCTTCTCAAGTTTATACCTGAGAGATATAGCATCACAGAGACAAATGTTGGATCTGGTAGGGCCAGTGGCAGCAGCACAGATGGCCACCAGACCCAACTAGATCAATCAGCACAGCCCATTAGCTGTGCTGGATCCACCAGTGAAATTTTTGGTAGGTGAGATCTCAACTTCATCTTCTCGGCCATATATACGAGTCCCAGATCAAGGGATCTCAGGCTGTGCTGCAAGGGTCATTAGGAGAACGGGTTGTCTTTCATATGGGGAATCCAGCCACTCATTTCCAGAAGGATACTTGAGGTAGAGGCCAGATACTCAGCATCCCCTCCTCCTATCACTTGTTCTCCTAACATGATGTGTTTGGAGAACTATTTGAAGGAGAAAGCAAAATGTTTAAGTAAATTATGTTTCTCCGAGAATATTTACCCAATCACATTACTTAAAAACCCTCCCAACCACCCCGCCATGCAAGCATCCACATTAATGTCTTGCTCAGCTAAAAATTGGTGACACCTGGTGGTATCAAGGGGAGGCAATGGGCAAGAATTAATGCCCTTTGTCTATCTATAAATAGACCGGATAAAATGATTTTCGTCTTTTAATAGGGCTGTATTCACAAGGTAGCAGTCTAATATTCCTAACGTAATGTGATTGGGTAAGTATTCTCAGAGGAACATTATTTACTTAAAAAATTAGCTTTCTAGTTACAGTGTACTTATAGGTGTGTAATTTGAATAGGAAAAATGCATAAAGGTCCTGAAAAAAACCTTAATCTTTTTGTAAATTTTTGTAGAGAACTTTAATAATATCTATTTTATTAAAGGATTTAGTGGAACAGGTTTTGTTTCATACTGAGCATGCATTTTGGGAAAAGTAAGATGTTGGATGAAATAGTAATCTGAATGATCAAGGTTCAGATTGATGTAGTTGCACAGTGTGTACAACTAAAATATCTCAGTTAATTCTTTCCATAAATGTTTTGTCCTCTTTTTTACAGGCACTCTGATTATTTATATTTTGGAGTTCAATAGTATTCCCCCAGTGTTTGATAACTATCCCCCAACCATCACCATCAGAGAGGAACAACCGGTGGGCACTTTCATTATAGCCTTGATTGCTAGAGATTTAAATGGAATTGCTGGCTATGAGATGATTGATCAACCAGATGGATATTTTACACTTAATTATGAATCAGGTATGCCAGGACAGGCTTTTTTCCATTTCCAATTGTTATAAGGGTGATCCATGCTAAAAGTGTCTGTGTGTGTGTGTGAGATTTGAATTTTTGACGTAGCTTTAACAATTTTTCAGTTATATGACTACAGTGTCTGCAGTGTGGCAGTTTATAGTAATGTCTAGCACTAGGGCATCATGCCACAGACATGTAGCATCATGTCCCACCCAGTCACAATATCTTAACACTGGGCTAACCAATCCTAACACTAACCTCTTAATGCTGAGCACCAAACAAGGCAGCTGTTAGTACCATTTTTATGTTCTGCGACCTCCCGCATCCAAGGCGGATGCTTTAACCACTAGGCCATTGGAGCGGTCGCTAAATATTTTAGAGGAAAGATTCATTTGCTGGAATAAGATAAAGTCTAATAAAACCATGGAGAGACAAAACAGAGAAGTCAAAGTTTAAAATTGTTTAAAAATTTGTTCAAGGTAATTTGCAATGCCATACATTTCAAATCCTTCAAAACTTTAGTTGGAATCATCTAAATACATGAATGTTGCCATTTTGTTTCACTGTCATAACTGACCTCATTTTCAGTTGAAATTCCTGCTTTTAGGCTGTAAAACTACTAATAGCACACTTTCATAATTTTATCTGAGGACAATTTTCATTGGCTAAATATTGTTAAAAAGACTGGATGTTTGCAACTTCATCCAATGCAAAGCTTTAATATGAAACGTTTATATGTGTCTCGGGGGTTTCTTAACCCTTGGCCAGAAATGCATATATGAGTCAACAGGGACATAGAGAGTATTATTAGCAACTTGTATAAGTGTCTTTATGGATACAAGGTTATTTTTAGTGTTTCATATATGCATTATCAGAAGGTAAAGAGTTAAAAAAAAGTAACATACATATAACATACATATATTGAGAATGTTCAATTTCCATTTAAAAATACACTTCTTGAATACTTTATGAAAAGTCCATGAAAAACTGTGTAGAGCTGTTCAAACCTTTATGGTGCCCCAGTGGCTGAGTGGTCTATGTCTTTGATTTGACAGATCATTCACATCTCACCTCTGTCCGCGTAGGTTCAGATCTCAGGCTCAGCCAACATTGGTATGTGACAAAGCTTACCAGTAGCATCACATGGGTTAGTGGTTCTTCTGAGGTTTTTCCAGGTTTTTCCAACAGATATATTGGCCACCATGTATAACCTATCATATGCTGAAAAATGTGTTAAACCAGAACAACAATAACAACAACAAACCTTACCGGTATTTCAGCAAAGGCTATAATTATTTTTTATCTTTACTTTTATTCAGACTGAATACTTCCATTAGGAGACAGCATAATTATGTTTGGACTACAAGCATGGAATTTCACTTGTAATTTCGAGATTTTACAGGAATGCTTGATGGGAATCTTATACATCAGGATATTAATATTGATGTAAACAGCCATCAAATCGGCAGAAAAGTTTATGATAAGGCATGCAACTTCTGAATAACAATTTTTATATCACACTTTTGATATTTGACCTATGTGAGAGTTGATCTTGAAATTTTAAAGCAATCATTAATAAAAAGAAACAGATTGTGCCATTTTTTGATTTTAAAAAAATAGAATGGTTTGTCCAGAATTTGATAATGCATTGGAATAAAATAGAAATATGACATGATTCTGAGTAACCAAATAATATAGTATTTTGTTGTAATATCATTTTTTAAGGGTATTTTACACCAGTTTTTGTCTCTGCTTTTTCAAAGAAAAATGCAAGACCTAGCAATGCTTATGTTGTCATTGTCATCAACAACAGCAGTATAAATAAGACAGTGCTAAGGCTTTTTTGTGCAAGCCATAACTCCAAACAAAAGAAAAGACACAGAGTTCCACAAAACTCTTGTTACTTTATTGAACCTGCTACCAGCATCATTTCATATTGATGTGCATAGTTGTATCCTCAGAAAATGCTGCCATTTCAAAATGCTTTGGATATAGGAACATAAGTTTCTATGTTGTTTGTTCTGCTGATTACTCATAACAAACTCCACCAACCCAGAGCTGCCAGCACATTATGTGATGGCAGATCTGGATCTGTGCAGTTTCCAGTTGGCCTCATCTTATAAGCAAGTATATATGGTATATCAGGTCTTAATTGTCATTTGTATGTACCCCTCACCAGGTGTTGTCAGTGTCAACAAGCGTATTGACTATGATGATGTCCGCAACACATCTTCCACATATTTTGTCGCAGAGGCAAAAGATTTGGGTCGACCTCAGCTGTCCGCCAGAGCCAGGATCAATGTGACAATAGAGAATGTGAATGATAATATTCCAGAATTCATTAAGGTAAGTTATCAAAAGAACATATTCATTAAAATTGCATCTTTATAATTTATGTGTTACTTAAAATGTACTGTGAGTAACACACCATGCAGTCACATTATTAATAACAACAAAAGCCAGCTATTCCAATTTTGGAATATTTGTACCTATTTTTAACTTTAGATTATGCTATTATGATCACATGTTAGATTTTGAATTTCCAGCCAGATAATCACAGAAATACTTGTAATGTCATAGTGTATTTCATTTGTGAAAGTGTATCTAAACATTGCATCACAAAAGCTTTTGAATATTGACCAATCAAAATTCCTGTCAGCTTAATGCTCTGAATCACCTGAGAAAGTTTCAGAACTTTAAATGGTATTTTACCTTGACAAAAAAACATGCTACAGAAGTTCAAAGCAGGATATGTAGGGTATCAGTACTGAAAGAATACCATTACAACTTGGCACTTTGGGGAGGGGGGAGAACTCTTTATAAAGCACATTTGAACAAAAAATCAATTTGAATCAGTAATTGTTGATGCTTAAAAGAAAAACTTTGAAGCATTCCTATTTTTATGTTCAGATTCTGATTTGTGAATGCTCATTTTCCTGTTTCATGTAGGTAGGGGTTGGCATATCTGTAATAATAATAATAAAAATAATAAGCTCTCACACATTATTATGCCCTGCATTGTAATATGATTCCAGATGTAATGTGGTATACCTGTCGATCTTGTGACCAAAATCAGTCTATTGTACTTGAATTGGTCTACCAAATGTATGACAGTATGGGTTGAAAGAAAATATGTAGCTTAGTTTTATATCTTTATTTCATTTTTAAAACATAAAAAAATGTACAAATAACATGAAGTGAAAAGATATATTTAATTTTCATCAGCAACAAAAAGATTCTGTACATGGTTAGTCTTTTTTTTCCTCCCGCTGCAAACTACCCAACATACGTTCATGTTATGATCAAATTTTCAATCATGTTTGCTGTACCACAGCTCAATACATAATGCAGTCATCAATTATGATTCCTTACTATCATTTTATTCCTGTAAATGTGACTGGCATTTTTTTATTTGCCCCGCCTACCATAGACACTTACCCATAATCATCAAATTTTCAATTATTCTCACTGTACTATGGTTTGGTGCATTTTGCAGTCAGTTTTTATGAACCACAACTACTGCAGTATGAGAAGAGAGACCTGTAATAATAATAATAAAATAAAACTACCTCTTTATAATGCACTTCTGGATATAACACCATACCATTATGAATCCAAAGACTAAAATTATACCAATGTATAACAATAGGTTTTAAATAAAAGAAAGTGAAGCTTAGTGTTCTATTTTTATTTTATTTTGTTACAATCTTTAGCAAATTTTTATAATTTCTTTTATACCATGGTTCAGTATATTGTGCTATTCTCAATATATTGTGGTTCATGTATACCACAGTTCTCATTATAACACAGTTCAATACATAACATGGTTGATGGTTATGAACTCTAACACATTATAATGAGGGAAAGCTTTATCGTAAAATTCCTGACAACGTTCATTATGGTCACATCATCATTATCAAATTAGTTAGAGCAAACAAGGATTAACATTAAGATATGTAAAAAAAAAAAAGTCTTGTAGAGAAGCCAATTTTATTCATGATAAACAAGTGCTCTATTACCGTATATACTCGCCTATAAGCCTGTTCGCATATAATCTGACCCCCCCCAACTGAACAGGTATAAACACTAAAAAAGTGCATGACCCGCGTAAAAGCTGACCCACAAATCTGAGACATCTCAAGATGCACGCTGTAAATTCTAAATGCATTTATTTAGGAAAACTTATAGTAACAAAAAGTACATGTATACTTATCTCGGGCTTGGCATGTATGATTATTAAAAAGAAATGGCATAAACTTGTTTGAAAAGAAATTTATTAAATTTGTTTCTGCCTGATTTAGATTTGTGTATAATTTGATCGAACGACAAGAATTGAGCAATCGCGAGTTGCTGTAACACTACCTCTCCCTTCAGACCCAATTAATGTTTGTTTATGCATTATTACATTGGACATTTTATATCAGTGCACTAGTAATTACGTTTTTATTTTGCCCTGAAATTGTAAATACCTAACTCATTAAAATTTGATCCCAGCATGACAACACAACGAACAACAATACGGTTTGATTCAATGCTTGCAGTTAGGCTACTCAACATATTTACATAATGGTGCCACTGCATGTACATTGTAGGTTTGAACATGTGCTGAAAGAAGTACATTCCACTGAATGAAGTACATCCCTTGGAGTCGAATCATGGGCACCACTGCACTAAACTTTAATATCTCCAAAATACAATAATGAAGTTTCAGAAATAATCCTTTGAAAATTATGCTAATACCATAAAAGCTGAGTTGTAGTTTGCCTTGATATAAGCGTCCTTACACCATACCTGTCAAAAATCACGTCAGGAGAAAAAAAAACCTCACGCATTTTGGGGTCATTCCATGCCTACCTCCCAATTTCATAATATCTCCTGATTTTTGCAGAGAACTCCCGATTATTACATTATGTCTTCAATTCTCATTTCTCCTAAAAATTAAAAGTCCTACATAAATAGATAAATTGTATGCAATCCATGGAAGCCATGTCCTGTTGTATCCCCTCTGAATATTGTCATGATGAAATAATTACTTTACTAGAAAGAATTCGCTTCTTCACTAAATAGGATGTTAAGTTTAAACATTATTCACATACATTTTTTATTTTTCTCATATACAACAATATAAAAATCAGACAATAAACAGAACAAAAAATAAACCACAACAATAAAACTGTCGGCAATTAATTTCAATCCCAGTTATGGTCACCGTGAATGCTGTAGCTACATTCCCACCAAAGAAACTTGCACAAGTGAACACCTGGCATTTTTATATGGTATATACGAACTTTAATTACCATCATTAAATTAAAAGACAGAATGAAAATACATACCACACGGCATATGTATCCTCAAAAAAATAATTCAGAACACATGTTTTATAGTAAACAATACCAAATGCCTTACGAGTTGACAGTTAGGGAATAAGGTCAGATATACGAGGGGAAAATCGTTGCCATAAGTACGGTACCGTGAGGCCGCCTGTGCCTTTAGTTCAGCAAAATTGGTAATCCTTTATTTGCCAATCAATTGGTGGTGCTTGCATAACACACTGTAATGTAGAACGTGGTTTCTTTGAATCATGACGGAGGGCCAGTCGTTGTCACAAAATAGTTGCATCAATAAGGATTAACTTTTAATTAGTCGTGCTGGCTTTCTTGCTTGTTTAAGACTAACCTTTAGCTATTGTGCAGTTTGATCACAGCTGACCAGAATATGAAAATAGGGTACATCCTGGGGGAAAATAAGGCACATCACAGGGAGAAACCGCGTGTCCTTTACGAATTTCGCCCATATTAGACCAGGAAGATTGATCAATATTTAGTGAAAACAAGGCTTTAAAAATGGCACGAAAAACCTCCCAATTTCAGGTCCCAATCTCTATTGTTTTATTCAGTCTCCCTCCTTGGCTTTTGAAAAGTAGACAGGTATGCCTTACACCCAGTTTTGGAAAACTATGGTAATCGTACTAATATTATGGAATGAAAGGCAATTACACATCAGTGTACTGGTATAGCTGCCAGTCAAAATTCCCTCTAAACACAAACCAGTTTTGGGGTTTCAATGAATAACTGGCCTGTATTGCTGTCGTAAAACGAAAGACAAATCCACCAGCTAGGAACAAAGGAGACAAGGAAACGTCAAGCTTTAAATTGTGTGGAAAGTTATGATGTTGTTCAGCCAAAATACGAAACTAACATAGACTGATGATGAGCTTAGTTGATCTATAAAGAGAATTTTAGCCTTTATTATTACCACTCTTCGTGAACATGTAAGTTATATTGGTTATGTGCCTTGTATGATTAAACATGCATGCCATTTCATAAATATTACCTCAGTTTGTAGGATCGCTTACATCATTGAAAATGGGTAACTCGTGAGCACATGATTCAACGTAAATGAAACAGCTATTAAGGACTAGCTGTTATCTAGAAGAATGCAATTTGGTTGAAACAATGAATAAAGCAAAAGATGCATTTAATATGTTTGGGAATAAATAAGGATTTAAGTGACGCTATGTACGCTTTGCACTGTGTAAGTACATTATAGTTCAGCCTGGTCTCCCAGGTAAATTCAACCGGCCCGCGAATTATGAAGTCTGTATTTACCTTTGTTTAATTTCGTGTTGGAGAAATCAGAAAATATGCACATGCAAAATAATAACAAAATCAGCCATAGTACTTGATAACAGTTTAATAAGTGTCAAGTTACTGAAAATGATTTTTTTTTCCATGCATATGTCTTAGGGCACAGAAAAAAATTATTTTTTCATGTCCCAAGATTTACAGCCTTTACAGTAGTCAACAAAATGACTTAAAAATTGTCAAGTTTAGACTTAGGCCTGTGGATAAGTTGACCCCCTTTCTTCCAGGCCTTTATTTTTTTTCTAAATTATTCGGCTTATACGTGAGTATATACGGTACTACAATTTGTACTTATTAACCAAAGCATGCTGCATTTTATCCTTGTATGCATGTTGATATTTGCATGATGATGTAGGTAGTCCAAGGACAGAGTTAAAAGACAAGTGATGTCAGACCTATAAATGGCAGAACATTGATATATCAATTTCTACCATGATCAGCAATGTTATGATTTTGTGGTAAATTTTTAAAAGTCATTTAACTTAAATATTAGTAACTGTTTTTGACTGAAACTTTGATACAGTGGCACTGTACAACTCAAGTTTGTAACTGATATGCTTGGATTTACGTCGGATATGCTTAACACCATACATATGCATTGCAGCATGTTCTATGAAACCTTTGTTCTAAATCTGAAATTGACACAGAGATAAAGAAGTTAAATATTTTTGTATTTATCTGTTTGTGCATGAAGTATCCTTTCTTACTGCATTATTGATGTTGCATGACCTTTATTTATGTTGCATGGAAAATACAAATGCATGCATATATTACAGTTGTGTTTATATTTGTTTGTTCATGTTTTCTTATTAAAGGATGGAGAGAGCATAGTAAGTAGTAATCAGTATACCTCGTCTTGCTTTTTTTTCTTGTTGTTTTGCAAAAACTAGATCTTACACATGAATTTCTAAATGCATACTAGTCCATTTTGTGTGAAAATCTCTGCATTGATGTGTACTTGTATTAACACTCTAGATAGTTGCATCACATTTTCTTTATCAAACCTCACACTACCAATGACCAAAGAATTCTAAAACTTCAGACTAAACTCTTTATCTGTTCTTACAAACAATTATACTGACAAGTTTTTTTTCAATTAAAACATGTATCTAACTTACAGTGTAATTTTTCACTTCTGTCTCACGTGCATAAGCATAGTGTGATAAAGTAGTCGCTTTTCTGGCAGCACCAGCAGGAAGCAGAATCAGCAACCCTAAAGTTTTACATAAAAAAGTTTTTGAAAGTTTCAAATCTTGTACATCAGTTGATGCATTCAACTGAAACTGTCTGATGAAATCACTATAGATCTTAAATTAAAGGCATAATAATCTAGGAGTTTCCACCTTGCCTGTCTCACCTGGTTAAGCATCGTGAGAACGATGTTCAAGTTTTGTAAGTTTTAGAAAGTCACTTATCTTATACATCAGTCCCTGCATTCAACTGATTCTGTAGGATGAATGCTTGAACATCGTTCTTCTACATCAGTCCCTGCATTTAACTGATACTGTGGTACAGTATTACCATAGATCTTAAGTTTAGACACTGGTATGCTTGGAGTTCCTGTCTTGCCTGTCTCACCTGCTTAAGCAGAAAGCATGTGTCATCAATGTAACTAAAGTAAAAATTTTATGTTTATAATATCTTAAAGTCATTTAACAGTATTTTTAACATGAGTAGCTATATTCAATTGAAACTATAGGATTCAAGTTTCCTATATTAGCTGTCTCACTTAAGTATTATGGTCAGCAGTCTTAAAGGTGTGTATGAAAGTTTATAAAAGTCAGATGGGGGTTATATCGACATGCATAAAAATGCTGGTTAGGCACCAGGTTCTGCAGAACAATTGGTTTTTTTCTGCAACATAGGTAATGACTTTTACCCAGTAGATACAATTTTTAACAATTGACATAGAGTGTGTAGGCTTTATGTAAGATTGAGAGGAAATAAGTACTAATTGCTTGAGTATTCTTATATATTACATCTTTATATTATTATAGATCGTAGGAGTTTCAGAACTATTACCGTGATAAGAAAGAGAGTCACAGGTGTTAAGATGTTAGCCTGCCAGACTCGCAGCCAGAAAGGTATTGGTTTGAATCCTACCATTGGGTTGGCTTCCATGGCACTGTGTCTTTTGGGCATGTCACTTTACTCCTATTGACACAGCTGTAAATAATCTTCTGTTTTATTGTGCTGTAAAAGTAAAACACCAAATGCAATTAGAATTAAACCTATGCATGTACCATATACATATTATAATACTTGAGAATAATGCTTCTCATGACCCATATGAGAGACAGAAAGAAAAGTGGTGATTAAAGATTTTCACACTTGATTATATTATGGCAGGTTGTAGTTTACAGTTTCTCATTCTGCACATCAACTACTTCATTTTTTTCTCTATGTGCTTATATACCATCTGTACTAGCTTATAAGTTACATTAAACTACAAACAACATAGACTCGGATATGCTGTTGCATAGTGAGCTGGCAGGTCAGGGTCTTTGTTGTTCATTTTACTGATTAATCTAGATATGCCAGATCATTATATAACAGCAGATATGGGTTTGTGCAGTTTGCAGATGGATTTGACTTGTAAGGGAGTATATAAAGTACTTTAACATAGAATGGAAACAGCTGTCTGTATTACAAACTTTATGGGGGAGGGGGATTTTTATCATTCAGGTTTCATATTGTTCATATGAAAATTGGAAAATTTGACCCAAATGAATGTGATATGTCCTTAAACAAACAATGACAATTCATATAACTGAAGAATCAGGACTACTTAAAAGTTTTCCTTTAAGTCTGTCACTCAGCATTAAGAAGTTAGCATTAGGACTGGTTGGCCTGGTTTCCGGATAATGTAACTGGGTGAACATGATGCTACATGTCTGTGGCAAGATGCCCCAGTGCTCGACATCTCTATAAACTGCCTCACTAGAAACATTGGAACGGTATGAGTGAAAAATTTGTTACAGCTACATTAAAAATCCAAATCACACACATACTTTACATTCTCAGTATCTTTGACTCTATTTTACCTGTACTTATGAAATTGTAAACATAGATGCTTATTAAGTTGAGTAATCCTATGAGGTCAAAACTGGGCATATTTTGACCTAACTTTCATGCTTTAGTGACTTCTCCAATTTCAGCTATCCACCTTTTTCACACTCGTTATCTTGGACCTATTTTTACCTATATATGAAACTTGGAGTGTGGAGGCATCTTAGAGAGGGTAATGCAGCCATACCAAAACTAGGTCATACATTTTCATATACAAGTGACTTTTTATTTTCATTACATTCACAATATCTTGAACCCTATTTTACATACACCCAAGAAAATTGGTGTGTAGATGCAAGGAAAGTTAATCAACCATACCATATATGGATCACTGTGACCTAATTTATGTGTTTATGCAAATTTCATCAAATACACAGTAAAATTGATCATCAGTACATGGTTAAGTTAGTGATTATGTTTTCTTCACATATTATATTGTTTTCTAGGTTTGAATTCAGGTGTTGTCATTGAAAAGCTGAGCAGCACTTTTACCCAAGTGGTTGATGATTTTGCTTTAATGCAGTTGCTTTTTCTGAACTATTTAGTAGACTTGTCATTCAAGAAATGCTAATCTATAGCACATGCCTTGGGTAATGGGAATTGCCACAAATAAATACACAAAATATTATCCAATAAAAACAATTTGACAGCTATTCCTATTCATTTAATGATGGAATAATCAGTCCTAGATAGAACCAATCAATACATTTGAAATAAAATATATGAGACATTTTTATTGGGGGTGGGGTTATTATATTTCTTTGTTAAATACATTACCCAATCACATTTAAATTGGGAATTAACTTCTCCTACCTACCAAATCCTGCCTGTCCCAAAGACTGAAAACATGTCTTTCCCATCAATATCCAGTATCAACTATAACAGCATCAAAGCTTTTACAAGACATCATTATAATTTCCTTCCCCTGGCTACCTTTATATCAGGTGTTCATCATTTATTATGGAATCCTAACTGGTTCGTCCTTCCTCATAGCCATCCCTCTGGTTATTGGGAGTTTGGGGGGGGGGGATGTTTGGGCGTTTTTGATCTGATGGATGCGGTGGCAGTAGTCAGACATCCATTGGAGCCTTGTTGGTACCACTTCAGCCTCATCATGGACATTGGCTTAAATCTTTAGCTGGATTCACCTGGAAACTTGTGCTGCTACTTTATTAGAAGAATGATCTGACCCTCCATGTGAAGATCCCTATGATTACATCTTCGGATAGGTTATTGTAGGAGTTGGATACTCTTGTATTTCCTCCACCTTTTCTTTCCTGTTGCCCTAATGTAAATGTGATTGTTGATGTACTGTTCCAGCTTAACCTGGTGAGCATCTGGTTTATGGGTAGCCACCTAGCAGGTACAGGGGAAGTAATTGTAACGGTATCTTGGAAGAGTTTCCTGCCTTAGATGTTATTAAATAGATGGAAAAGACAATTTTTGTAGCCTCTCTGGTAGGGCTGGATTTGGATGGTTTTGGAAGTTACATTTCTGAAAAAAATTTTATCAGATATGTTTTCTCAAGGAAAGTTAATTTTTGATAATAATTTTCTTTATTCCAAATTTATTGTGCAGTATTCAGGTGGGTTCTTCATTCTTTTTGGTACTTTTCCACAGTTTAAAAAATTTTATTTCTCAAAACACTCATCAAATCTGTATTAATCTTTCTGTAAAGAAAAATGAAAATACACCGTACAAAGAAAAAGTACAATGCTTCAGATAGTCAGGTCAGTTTTAAATGCTTAGTCAGTTTAGATTCCTTGTTTGGAAAATATTCTAGAATGGTCATAAATGAATATCTTCTGTACTTACTATTGTATAGATACATCAAATATATTATTAATTTATCCTGCAAACAGCCACCAATACAAAAGCTGATAGAGCATGTACAGTACAGTTTCACCAACAACTGAATAGTCAGTTTGTTCAGCACGTCCTTTTTTTTTTTAGTCCTCCTACATTGTGACTATCCCAGAAAACTCTCCTGAAACAACCTTCATTGTCGACGTGAGTGCTACAGACAGGGATCGAGAGGATGGAAAGGGCTATGGCACTGTTAGATACAGAATGGATAATCCACATTTTAGAATTGATAATATTACTGTAAGTCTCTCTTTCTCTCTCTCTCTCTCTCTCTCTCTCTCTCTCACCCCAGAAAATATGTCAAAACCTTGCTGAATTTCATCTGATATTTCTGTCTTTCCTGTTATAAAGGCAATGACCTAAGTTCAACTGCAGTGCATAGATGATAGAATATTCTCTGTTCATTATTATGTCAGACTGGTCTAGAAGCCCTATGTGGCTTATTATTATTCCATCCAAACATTCTTCTGTTCCAAGAATTGGAAAACATCTCTTTAGAGCACTGTTCTTTCATTGCAGGGCCGAGTAACAGTTGGTGCCAATGCCACACTAGATAGAGAGACAACTCCCAATATTGTTATCCAGGCCCTTGCATATGACACTCCACAAGGTCCAGAAAGTGTCAGGAGACAAAATGCAGCCACGGTAAGACTTTTCAGTTAATTTGTAGCTCACTTGCTTGTAAGGCCAAGTGAGTTTATGGTATGGCCCTGCATCAGTTGTGTGTCCATGTGTTGTGTGTCCATGTGTCCATCAATATTGAGCAAGATCCATGCATATAAATTTATGTGATTTTGCTTCTGATTGACTGAGCTTTTTACAGCTCTGGAGGCCATATTTCTGACCCAAATTTGATCATACTTGGAATAATATTGGCTTGAATAATCTAGATCTGAGATGAGTTTAATTATATGCAAGATCTTTGCAGACTATTGAAGTGATCTTGCATCTGATCAGCTGAGTGTGTTACCACTCTAGAGTCTAAATTTCCAAGTCAAATTTTATCATGCTTGGAATATGGACTTCATCATCAAGATCTTGTATGAGTTTGTTTATGATCCTGAACCTTTCATATTAATGAGGTGATCTTGCATCTGATTGACTGAGCTTGTTACCATTCCAGAGGCCATATTTCTGATGGGCTTGTATCAAGATCCATGCACACTATTCAGGTTATTATGTACATTATTGGCTTACCAGGGCTTGTCATCACTGTGGAAACCATATTTCTGATACGATTTTGATAAAACTTGGAATATGTTTAATATCATGAAGATCTCAGATGAGTTCTATAATGAGTGAGTATCTACGCATATTAATGAGATGATTCTGCATATGATTGACTGGATTTGTTATGGATCTGGAGTCCATGTTTCTAATCCAGTTTTAATGAAACTTGGAATGTAGGCTTATGTTGTAAAGATCCTGCATTATCATGGTGAGTGAAATCCATTCATGTTAATGAGGTGATCTTGTATCTGGTTAGCTGAGATTGTTACCACTCTAAAAACTATTTCTGATTTGAATTTTAAAGATTATCAGTTACCAAAATCTTGCAAGACCCATGGATGTTAAAGACGTAATCTTGCATCTGATTAGCTGAACTTGTCAGAACTTAGGTAACGCTTATTTCTGATCTGATTTTGATCAAACTGGGATATATATCATGATATCCTGTGAGTTTTATTATAAATGAGATCTGCACACACTGAAGATGTTATTTTACAGCTGATTGACTGATCTTCTTACCATTCAAGAGATGGTAGTTTTTAATAACTACCATTTGTACTCACTGATAAGTCAGGTCAAACTGTAAACAACAGAGATCCAGTTCTGTCATAGCATAATGTGACTGCAGATCAGGGTCTGTGTTGTTTGTTCTACTGAGTCCTCCCAACAAACTGCACAGATCAAGATTTGCAGGCACATTATGCCAGGGCAGATCTATTTCTGTGTAGTTTGCATTTGGACTTGTCTTATAAGTGAGTACATATGGTGATTTGGTAAATAGGCTTTTGTATTATGAAGATCTCAGATGAATATGATTATGAGTGACATTGATACATATAAATGAGGTGATTTTACTTAGATTTGCTAAGCATTCCAACATGTTAACAAAGTTTATATTTTCATTTTCTTTGACAGGGTCTATAACACCAGTGACATCTGTACATTAAAAAAAATTATATTTTGCTTTGGATTCGGTCATCTAGTTTCATTTAAGCTCAGTAAATAGGTGTACACAGTCAGCATGCCTAGAATTTAGCATAAATTTCTTTGTAGACAGAAGGACAAGTAGATTGAGAGATTTACTAGTCCAGCTGAATTTTCACTAGTCTTTCCCACAAATTTCAGATTGGTGACAAATCAAATTTTACAAGCCAAAGGCATTTGATTTTTTTCTATAAGACTGACCAGTTTTCAGTAAAGTGTAACAATATATCAATAACTGGTATTGTAAAGCTGGAAAACGTAATTAAAAGTTCAACGTGGCCACGATAAACATTATGTTCAACTAAAAAGTTTGTAAAGTACTCGTAGACTTTATTTACCACTAGTACTATAGCACAAATTTTAGTTCCAAACCCTATGCAACTCAATGGCTTTTTGCTATCTCTAAACTTGACATAATTCTTGGAAATTCTTTTTCCATTTCACATGACGACAGCAATCATATCTCCTGCCACGAGACATACTCATTGGCATGTGATGTCCAATAAACTTAATTATGTCCTTTCCAGCTTTTATTCACAAGAATCTGAACACTCCTTTTTATTCCTCTGTATTGATTATTAACCTTTTCTAGAAGCATATTTTCCCTTTTGTCTTAAACATTCATCGCTTTCTGGATGCCATTTTTTAAAAATTCTATAATCAACAATTTGATCATGCAGATGCTTCGCATGGACAAATAGGTGCAGTTTAAAGCATCTGGGGTGCTGCTGTAAAGTTAGTCTGGTTCCCTAACTACATTCGCTAATTCTAATATGAAACCCGGATCCTAATCAAACACGGATGAACCAATTATCCGGATTTTTTGGCAACAATCATTTTTCCGTAGTTTTTGCTTGTATGCAGTAAGTCCGTATTTTAAGGGTAATTTTCATAAGACTTATGGCAAAATCGTAAGGGTTGCCTCCAAAACAAATGACTGCATACTGTATCAGATGCATAGTGGTTGGAAACATGCAGTCCTGTTATGTTGTCCAGTAACACCGAAGGGAAAAAATTTTTTGAAGCAGAAAAATGAGTTGTATACACAGTGGATTTTCTTCTTCTGTGCTGCACAGTACATGTGGTATATTGTCATATATGTGTATCAATCAAAATGTAGCTATAATCTGTGTAATTTCATCAACTTAGTTAATTCTGACACAACAAAGTGAGAAGAATAATAAAAGATAAAGATATCCATGGTTAACTGCATTACAAATGCCAGAGACACCTGCTATCTAGGGGTGATAAATAAATTGACAGCATGCATGAACACCAACTTCAATACATTCAGCTATAATGTGGCTGTGTAGAACCATGCAGTCAGAGAATGCAGAAACTTAGTCCACATAGGTGAAAAAACATAATTATAGTCAAAATTCAAAAATAATATATACCACCTGTAGGTGGGAGATAATAGGCAAGGGTTGCTGTCCTTTGTCTATATAATATAAACAGCAAAGATTTTTCATGTTTAGGAGGGCTGGATTAAGGTTGTAGTAGGGCCTATATTCCCCTAATGTTAATGTGATCATGTAATTATTCTAGTGGAAACAATTTTCTAAAACATCGGCTTTCTCAGTAAATCTTCAAAGTTTGCTCACATGCAAAATGCATATGTACATCAGCCTATAACATCAGCCGATTGATAGGATGTAACTCCCCCAGGAAAAGAATTAAGTTAAGCCAGCATACCAGATCAGGGCCTTCTCTAGGGAACTCAAAATTGTATCAGAAAATTTCAAAGTTTTTCTTTATTCTCAATTTTTTGTAAGAATAGCAATCATACATGTTTTTCTGGTATCAGCATTTTCTGAATCCTGCAGGTATTTTAAAACCCTTACCTTTAGTCTCGGTCTTCAGCGACCCACTCAATAATCAACAAAGGTTGATATGTTGAACAACATGTGTGAACACTCTATTAATAAAACATAGTTATGAAATATATGGAGTATAATCCTCCATACAAGGCCATAACTAGCCTTTTTTACACATCTGATGGATAAATATCACAGATTTGAAAACCTAACTTTTCTTGCATTAGTCGGTTTTCTCTCGTTGTACTCTGGTTGACACAAGTTGTTTTCCTCAGACCAATGGTTTTGCATCATCTCATGACAGCGATGCATTTTAATTGAGTCAAAGTTTCAATGTTTGCAAGTAAAATAAATTAGTCATGTGATAGAACAAAATTAATTACTGTTTTTATTTTCTCTGTAAAACAATTGGAGTAAAATAATGAGTATGTGGTTGGCACTAAAACACAAAAATACCAGTCTTGGAACTATATTATTTGACATCAGCTTGGCAAAGCCTGTTTGAGGGACAAATAATTTAACCCTTCGTTGGGGATTTCTTTTTTTTTTTTTGTCAGTGCTAAGTCAAGCAATGATCCGGTTGATTATTTGCTTGCATTACTTGCCCCAGGCCCGAGTCTTAAGTCAAGTATGACTACTCAGTTAATTAAGATTATAAAATGCACAACAGAGAAAATGTTGATTCTGTACTTGACAAGAATAATTCTTGAATTTGCCTATGACTTTTTGTTGAGCTGACCATGACTGAAGCTCAGTTTTGTGATCATCTTGGCTAGCTTGTATGTGTCCATCTGTCCATCCATATGTCTGTCCATGCTGTAGATTAAAATGATTGTTATGGCTTTTTACATCAAGCTCACTTTTAAGTTCTTTTCTTTCTAGCTAAATAAAAATAGACTGGGCACAAGGGGGGGGGTCTCTTGCTTCTGAGTCATTGTGTAAATGAAAAATTGCTGTTATTTGCAGATCTACATTAGGCTGACGGATGTAAATGATAACCCACCTGTCTTCTCAACAGCTGAATACCTGGCTACAATCTATGAGACTATCCTGCCTGATACAGAGGTGTTACAGGTGTTTGCTAATGACAAGGATGAGGGAATCAATAGCCAGCTGGAGTTTACCAAGGTATCCGGAAGTGGTGACCCTAATGGTAAGTATTGTTAAAGAAAAAATATATAATACAACTATTACAAACCAGCCAACCCTTACGATTTGGTTGTAAGTCTTATGAAAACGACCCATAAAATACAGACTTGCAGAATAAAAGCACAGAAATTTGGAAATATGAGTGCTTAGGTAAAATCAGGTTACAGGTTTGTCCATGTTTGATTCGGATCTGGGTTTCATATTAGATTCAGTGGAGTTGGTCAGGGAACCAAACTAACTTTATAAAGTACCTGAGACACTGTAAACTGCACATATCTTTTCATGCAAAACCTCTGCATGAGCAAGCTGTTGTTCGTAGAATTTTCTAAAAGTGGCATCCAACAAGTGATATATATTCAAGATGCAATAAGCGTCATAAAAAGTTTTAATAGTAAATACAGAAGAATAAAAGGAATTTTCAGATTCTTGTGGGACAAAAGCAGGAAGGGCAACAGTTACGTTTATTGAACATCATGTGTTGATTTTAGTACATCTCATGGTGGGAGAGATTATGAGATGATTGCTGTCGCCACCTTAAATTGAAAAAAATCCCAGGATTATGTCAAGTTGAAAGATAGCAAGAAGCCATTGAGCACCATAGGGTTTGGAACTGTATTTTGTGAAACTGTACTGGAGGTAATTAAAGTCTAAGCGCACTTTACAAACTTTCAGTGGAACATCATGTTTACAGTCAATACATCAGTTTAGAGTCATGCTTTCTAAATGCATGCTTTCCAACTTCACAATATTAGTACATGATATTTTGTTAAACCTGACTGAAAACTGGATTAGTTTACGAGAGAAAAAGACGACTTCCTTATTGAGATCTTGTTAGGGTTGGCAGGTCTGCTATTGGTATTAAAAATGAGTTTAAATTTGTCACTGGATAAATAGGTTTAATTTTGGTCCACTTTCCACTAATATTTTTGTGTTAAAGTAGTAACAAGATATTAACCAGTCTGATACAGATGACTTTAGGCTTGTTGTTTGTTCTTTCTGTATTGAACTTCTCCAATGTTTATCTCATCTTAAGATTTTACAATCTCATATGAGGAACGTCTGAAATTCTACCATTCTGAATATATTTAGACAAAGTTTCACTGTTTAGTTTTATGGCAAAAACTTTATGTATTAAGGTCTTTTCTGATGATACAGTGAAAATTTTCTCAGATGTAACAGGTAAGTCTCTTAGGGCTGTTCCATTAAAACATACATGGGACCCAGGGAAGGCACTTTTAAAGTGGGGTACTCACCCATATTTGCAATTTAGAGTTTTTGTTATCGTTTTAATATGAACTTTGTGAAATCAAAGTACCCTGACATATATTTCTTAAAAACTCTCTTCCCTGGGTATCGTGTATGTTTAAATGGAACAGCCCTTAGAAGACAAAGAGACATTTATGTTGAATTTAAATTTCAACTATTATGGTGAACCCTGCTATAACACGCTTCATTATAACATGAATTTGGATAAATCACAATCATAGTATGACTCTTAAAATTTTGCAATAATTAATCCTGTTTCTTGAAGTACTAAACAGTAATGCAAAAATAAAGACATTAGCTCCTGAAAAAAACTGTTAATTGGGAATTTAATTATTATTGAACCATCAACAATAAAGCCATTAAGTCTACTTTTTGTCTGTTTTCAGAGCATCCTGTGTACAATTATTGTACAATACAGAGTTAACAGTCACCAACACATGTTTGCTCAGTCATCTGGCATATTCTGCCAAGCACCACACAATGCATAGGTCTAAAAATATTCTCACCTGAATTTATAAATCAGTTAATTTAACACCCATTTAATGGAAAGCAAGAGACAACCAATGCTTGCTCAATCAACCATTGTACACACCCTGTTGAAATAAGATTATTGCCTGAATTGTCAGGAGCAGTTTTAGTTGTTGCCACTTGCCCCTCCACCCCTCAATCTTAGTCTTCTTTATTTTAGAGTCGGAAATGCAGCTCCAAATCATTCTCATATCCATGGTCCAGTCCTCATTTTAATGCTGAAGTTACATAGCTCCACTGATGTGGACAATTGGCTTGAAAAAAAACATTTACATTGTTGGAGTTGAAGGAATTGCTGTTACAATTAATCAAACATACTACTCCCTGTTTTTGCTCTGCAGTAGTGCAAAGTTAGAAATAAAATCTTCAATAATATTTGGTTTATTGATTTACTTTCTCATCTGTCTTTTAGAGAGTTACTTCACTAGTTTTTTTGGAGATTACTCTTTATCCCAGATATCAAATGGTTTACTCCCAAACTGGGTTCAGGCAGTTATACACACTTGTTCAAGTGTTCATCTCAATTACATTACGAGGTCAATACCCTTGACCTCCAATGTGAATTTCAATTACAGTATTTTCCAAGCCCTAAATATGTTTTTCTTTTTTAAACTGCCAATGTCTGATATAAACACTTTATTGTTGGTGAAAATATCATACCCTTTGGATATGTCCAGCAAATATGCTTGTTTCAGAAAATACATTTCCTAATTTAGTGTGAGTGTTAGCAAGAAATTAACTATTTGGATTCAAATGGAATCTAGCAGACAAATTCCAGAAACATGCTTCTTTATGCATATTTTTGGTGGAATTACTATTAAGGATACCATTAGAAAGGCCAGTGAGTGCACTTAAGTAGCCAATTTTCTTGTACACATATGTATGTACCAATGAATGGTTCTCTGACCCAAAAGTAAATAATAAACGTGTAATAACTGTTTTAGGTATTTTTCGTTTAATAAGTATTAAATGGGTAACTGTATCAATGAAGTCCTCAATTTTGGCTTCCACCTCTTCATCTTTTATAGCTGCAAGGATACACAAACAATATTTTCTTCAATTAACCGATTTATTTGGATATTGTACAATATGGTATGTTGCATGCTCACAGTTTGTGAAACCCAATCATTGTGTTATAACAGGCTTCACTGTATTTCCAAACTATTAATGTACGTTAATCAAACTTTTTATAAGAAGAAAAACAGTATAAAACTCAATAACAAAATAAATTAGTCTTCATGTCCAAGAAGCAAAACAATTCAGTAAGATTGATATGCATTTGAAGTTGCTTATAATAAAGTTTGGTGAAACAGTTTAACAGACTTTACAAAATACTGGCTTAAATCCAGGTGTCATTATGATTGGGATATTAACCATGCTCATAAAGAATTATGTTTGAACAGTTTTTATAATCAATATTTTTAATTTTACTTGTTTATGAGATACATTATAAACAGATTCCAGTGTATGCCTTCTTTCAGATTACTTTGAAGTTGGTGCCAGATCTGGCAGAATCTCAGTCAAGAAAAGTCTGTTACGGAAAGTGGGGACATACAAATTCCAGGTTCAGGCTCGTGATCAGCTTGGAGCTGGAATCTTCATGGCATTTGCTAACATAACCATCAGGGTATTGGATGCTGCTAATGCACCTCCAGAATGGGTAATCCCACCCAGAGAGAACATGACCATTGATGTATTGGAGGTAAGTGTTCCCTCATCCAACAAGAAACTTCTTAAAATTCTGTTATATGTGTTTCATAAATTTGTGTTGTAAATTTGATGTGTGAATATTGCATCATACATCATATAAGTCTTGACTAGGCCTTCGAAAACCCTTGTACATATCTGCTGGTCACAACTGATTTCAAAATGCTTCTGTTGGATATTTGTGATTATGAATGTAATTCTTATTATTTTTCTTACATTTAACATCACATCTGCAAAAATGCAACAATTTCAAACTCCTTATCTGCTCAAACAAGCATGGAATAGGCAAATCTCTGACAGGTGTCAGACTACTTGAAAGTTGGTCATAATTGGTCCCTGATCATAGCTTTGCACTTACAACAACAAAGCAGATTAAAATATATCGTGCTAAGACCAATGATCCCATCTATACAGTTGTGCATATTGTCAGGTATCAAGTGGAATATTCATTTTAAATTTTTGGCATTACTGTGACAATAAATACAATTGCGGTTTTATTTCAGATAAAAGTAAAGACACAGAACAACTGGAATGTAAAAATCAATTCAGGCACACAGACCTATGAGTTTTATCATGTTATAAGTGGGTTCAGATTCACATTGGAATGGTGCAAGTCTGTAAAACATCTTTACACTTTTCTACGTAATACCTACACATGCCTTAATAACTACACACCCTTCTTTTGAGTCAAAACTTACATAAAAATATTCATTGATCTATGTCCTTGAATGTGAGCCACAGTAGCTCACTTGGTATACATTATCTTTGCTATTATTTTATAACTAGGAAGCCATGGTAGCTCACTTGGTATACATTATCTTTGCTAATGTTTTATAACTAGGAAGCCATGGTAGCTCACTTGGTATACATTATCTTTGCTAATGTTTTATAACTAGGAAGCCATGGTAGCTCACTTGGTATACATTATCTTTGCTATTATTTTATAACTAGGGAGCCATGGTAGCTCACTTGGTATACATTATCTTTGCTAATGTTTTATAACTAGGGAGCCATGGTAGCTCACTTGGTATACATTATCTTTGCTAATGTTTTATATCTAGGGAGCCACAGTAGCTCACTTGGTATACACTATCTTTGCTAATGTTTTATAACTAGGAAGCCATGGTAGCTCACTTGGTATACACTATCTTTGCTATTATTTTATAACTAGGAAGCCACAGTAGCTCACTTGGTATACACTATCTTTGCTAATGTTTTATAACTAGGGAGCCATGGTAGCTCACTTGGTATACATTATCTTTGCTATTATTTTATAACTAGGGAGCCACAGTAGCTCACTTGGTATACACTATCTTTGCTACTTTTTTTATAACTAGGGAGCCATGGTAGCTCACTTGGTATACACTATCTTTGCTATTATTTTATAACTAGGGAGCCATGGTAGCTCACTTGGTATACACTATCTTTGCTACTTTTTTTATAACTAGGGAGCCATGGTAGCTCACTTGGTATACACTATCTTTGCTATTATTTTATAACTAGGGAGCCATGGTAGCTCACTTGGTATACACTATCTTTGCTACTTTTTTTATAACTAGGGAGCCATGGTAGCTCACTTGGTATACACTATCTTTGCTATTATTTTATAACTAGGGAGCCATGGTAGCTCACTTGGTATACATTATCTTTGCTACTTTTTTTTATAACTAGGGAGCCATGGTAGCTCAGTTGGTAGAGCTTCAGACTCATAATCCTCAGGTCACAGGTTGATACCTGCCCAGGCCAGCCCAAGCCAGCTGCCTCAGTGTGTCCTTAAAAAAGGCACTTGGCTCCCATTCACTCACCATGATATATTCAATAGTGTCATACAAGTGCCATTAAAACCAACAAAAACAAAAAAAGCAATCCTAGCATACTTTATAGGAATGAATCAACTGTAAAAACATGCCTAAACCATCATGATTGTTGGTTTGGAACTTAATCAACATGTATGCTTGTAGCATTTTTAAATGACCACTTAACTCTAGCTAGGGGATTAAATCAGTTTCAAAACTGGATTTAATATTTATTCAGTGCAATGAGATTGAAATAGAATACCTGTCCAAAGTAGAGAGTTCCCAACATAGACCTACCAGTAGGGAACTAATTCTTCGGGCATGTGTATATATGTGGTAGGGTCATTATTTCTATAATGGATGGTTGGCATATAATCTGATGAGGTTTAACATGATAAAATGTTAACAAATTATATTTCTTCCTGACAGTTCTGACCACTTACATCTCTGAATACAATGTATTATATTTAGTCCTTTTTAAATTTTTATGCACTTAATATTGACAGTTTAAAAAAAAAATTAGAATGAAAGAAAGTTAATTTCAATAATTTACAATTAACAGTTTGTTAAATGAATTATTAGTAGTTGAAAATATTTTCATATTGAATCTTTCCGTAATTTAGGAGCTTAACCAGAACCTGCAAACAAATGTTACGTAACTTGTCATCTGGTAGGGTTGGTGAAATCAATCAATCATCATATTAGAATGTACATAATGTAAGTACTTCAAAATGTAATGCATCTGGTTTAAAACAAATCATGGCTGTTGCAACAGTATTTTACCATTAGATGATTACATTGTGCCATTGGTGACGATGATCAATAAAGTACTCTTATGTATTTCCCTAAAACAGGAACAGTACCTTGGCATGATAGTATACATTGTCAGTGCTGTCGATGAGGACAGTGGAAAAAATGGAATTGTCGACTACTCGTTCTTCCAAGATGGGAAGTATACTACCAAGACAAAGGAGTTTGAAATCAACTCAATCACAGGTGTCATTCAGTCTGAGAGGGTTTATGACAGAGAAGAACAAGACAGATATGTGGTATGCATATCTCACTCTCACACTTCTTTTTTTAGATGTCTCTCTGTCTTTTTCTAAAAATCGATCAATGTTTGGATTTATTAAATAGTAAACAGAGAGATAAATTCAGTTGATTAATTGATGGATACAGTAATGCATTTTAATTCATCATGTGATATAATTTGTCTGTTGGAAAAGACATACAGTATCTGTAAATTCCATAAGTTTATGCTAATTAATCATACTTGTTTGTAATAATACTCCAATTTTTGGCACAACAAAATGCAAGAAACATTTGTCCTGTCGGCTCTGACTGTCTCAACAGGGCTGGAAAAATTTCTGAACCATCTTCTGACCTTGAAATGCAATTTTGATGAAGACAAACTTTGTTTTATTTTCTACATAAAATCCACAGCAAATAAAGAAAATTGTACTTGCCCAGCAAAATTTGCAACTTGTCTCCAGCAGCTATGCAATGGATTTTTCTACCATTGTGATTCAAAGACAGTTCTGTTAAACATTTTTCTTTCTCTATCAGTTGATGTTAATAGCAAAGGATCGAGCTCAGACTCCCCAGCAGACAAACCGCTTTTTGACCATCAGAATCAAGGATGTCAATGACAATGATCCAAGCTTTCCACTGGATGCTGTAAGTCAACTTACTATTATATAGCACTTTCTCATAGATTTTTTTTCTTATTTGTATAATGTATGTAAGATAGTTTGCCCATGTGAGAAATCATGTTGAATACACCTATCCCAGAAAGTACTCAGTAATACTGGATGATGTCATTATGCTTTGACTTAAGAATGTCTGCAATATTTATAACATTTTTAATGTAGAAAAGTCAAAAGATTTTCTGGCCTATAAACAGTAATTCTTGTTTGCAATAAAAATTGTTGGTAAACTAAACTAATGATGTAGAAAAAGCTCATTTCTTCTATTGCTGTGTCCATATATCTGTAGAAAATGCTCATTTCTTCTATGGCTACATGAGGTCGTGGGTTCAAACCCTGGCCAAGTCATACCAAAGACTTATAAAAATGGTACTAGCAGCTGCCTCACTAGGCACTCAGCATTAAGAGGTTAGTGTTAGGACTGGTCAGCCTGGTGTCAGGATAATGTGACCAGGTGGGACATGATGCTACATGTCTGCGGCATGATGCCCCAGTGCGAGTCATCACTATAAACTGTCACACTGCATGCATTGTAGCTATATGACTGAAAAACTTTTAAAGCTATGTTAAAAATTCAAATCACACACAAACACTCTATGGCTACATCTATACATCTATCGAAAATACTCTGTTCTTCTGTGGCTACCTCTATACATCAGTAGAAGATACTGTTTTATGACAACATCTATATATCTGTAGAAAATGCACTGTTCTCTTATGGCTACATTCATACATCACTGCTCAGTTGGCCTAAGTGGTGGGAGCATCCGCCTCAGATGCCAGAGACTTATAAAAATGGTACTAACAGCTGCCTCGCTAGATACTCAGCATTAAGAGATTAGTGTTAGGACTGGTCGGCATGGTGTCAGGATAATGTGACTGGGTGGGACATGCTGAATGTCTGCAGCATGATGCCCCAGTGCTAGACATCACTATAAACTACCGCACTGCAGACATCATAGCGATATGACTGAAATTTTTTAAAAAGCTACATCAAAAATCTAAATCACACACACACATATCCATACATCAGTAAAAAATACTATGTTCTATGGCTGCATCCATACATCTGTAAAACAAAAAAGCTCTTTTCTGTGGCTACATCGATACATCTGTCAATTTTGTTTCATCTTATATGGCTACATCCATACTTATGTAGAATATATTCTTCTTCTATCACTACATCAATACATCTGTAGAAAATACTCTTTATCTATGGTTACATCTAGACATCAGTAGAATATGCTTTGTTCTTATGGCTACATCTATACATATGATCTACCATCTTTTTCTCTTTACCACCTTTTCCAAGTGAAAAATGAGATTTTAAAAAAAAAACATTGTCACCAGGAATTCAGTATAGACTTATTCCAGCCTACAAATTCTGACCCTTAGACGGGTTTCCCTCACGCGCACTACTGCATATGAATGGAATCCATTTTCTCACATTCAGGTATGTGTATCGTGATATTTTCCAGTGTAGAAAAGTGATGGAGAATGTCTTTCATTTAAGGACTGTTGCCTTACATCATATGCAGTCAAGCATCAAAATTTATATTGTGTTAAGGATATTGACTTTGGTTTGTGTGCATAAAACAATAAAGTGTGTTTTTCTTCTTTATTTCATCTAATAATTTGCTCTTTTAATTTAAGCAACATGTAAACAGTTTTATTCTGTATAACAATACTTGAAGTTTGAGGATGGTCAGGTATTACTTTTTTATATAAATATTGATAAAAACAGTAACATATGTTGCAAGTACAGTCAAACATATCAAAATCAGCCATGCATGGGAAAAGACAAAACTGGTCATTGTACAAAGGTAATCTCTGTACACAGGTTTACCTTTAAAATGTATTATTATTATTATTACATTATCAGTATAGTTTTATGGTCACTATTCAGTAAATTCATAAAATATGTATATATGTTGTCCTCTTCCAGGTTTATATTCCCTACACGATTAATGTATTTGCTCACTTTAGTCCATCATGCAAGTTAAATCAATGCTGGCTTAAAAATATTACTGATCTTTGTTTGTGCACTATGACATAACAGTAATTTCACAACTGATGTACTGTTAGATATGACTAAACATGACTGTTTTTTTTGTTTGGAAAACTTGTAAAAGTTTCACTTGAAAACTGCTGTTCATGCTTTAATAATATCTGGATCAAAGACAGTTGACTCTTGTAAGATGCCTGTGATGAATAGGAAATTGAAAGGAGCCATTAATGGACATCTTTTTGTTACCCATGAACTGAAGCTTCACCTGACTTGACAAGTTTTAGATATTAAATGACCCTTGACCCTAATGAAAAGGGATGTAACTAATGTCTCTTCTGTAAGACAAACTTTTCTTCAGAGATAGCTATAATTCACAGGCAAACAGATATCAAACTATACATGTCACACTGACACATTTCCACTACGATAGCATGAGTACTTTTCCCACCATTCAGCAAATGAATTTCTTTGACCATCTTCTTGAATGATAAAGCCTCCCTCAGATTTTTGAATTTGTCGTATTGGCACCTTTGAGTTGCACTGTCAGCATGACTGGAGTTATGAGTACAATTGAGATAAAGAATGTTTGCATCAATTCACATGATATTCCATTATCTAAACAATGCCTTGCAGATGAATCCAAAATTCAGTTTACATAGACCGAGCGGTCACTGTAGATATGCTACATCGACTACTTAAGGCATGAAGAAACCTTTACTTGGTTAGGAAGCAGTTGAATACTGTAGAACTCAGGTGACCATTACATACAGGACATTTACATGTGAAATTTGCCAGAGGGGGACTTAGAATGACCATTGTGAACAGATGACTGCTGAGTAGATGTCACCATTAAGACTGTATTTTATTGCTTGTTTTATTTCTCTTTCAGAATGGAAGCCCAATCCCATATGAGTTTTCTGTGAATGAAAATGCCCCTGCAGGAACACCTATTGGCCGTGTGTTGGCCACTGACCGTGACCTTGACCCTGTGATATACTACTTTATTATTGGTCAGTATTGTTGTGGTCCTAATTTTACTTTGATCAATAAAACTACAAATCATCTTAGATGTGGAGTACATTGTCAGTAGCTCAGATATCCAAGGGAGTTTAAGAAATCTGTTCTTCCAGTGACAAGGTGAAATATAATTTCTGGCGAGCTTTAAAACAAAACATTTGAATAATCCAGAGTGTTTGAGCAGATCATGTTGAAGCAAAGAAGATTCTACTGTATTGAAATATACCGCTCTGGTGGCCTAGTGGTTAGAGAGGTTAGTTTTAGGACTGGTCGGCCTGGTGTCAGGATAATGTGACTGGGTGGGACATCATGCTGCATGTCTGCAGCATGATGCCCCAGTGCTGGACATCACTATAAACTGCCACACTGCCAACATCATAGCGATATGACTGAAAAATTGTTAAAGCTACGTTAAAAATCCAAAACACATCCACACATATGATGTGATGCAAGAGTTAGATAACATGATTACCATATTTGTCAACAGCCAAGAGATCAAATATATGGCAGCAAATAAGAGTTAAAATGTGAAGTATGGACAGTTGTTTTCTGGTGGCTTTCACAATTCACTTTTAGACTTTGTTATACACAATTTATTTCTTTTCATGGGAACACTGGGAGTTGTTTAAACAGTCTGAGGTCTACATGTACTTTCATGTTCATGTTGGTGGTCCATTCTCACTGACAATCCCAGCACTACTCTCCTTGTCACAGGTGGTTACAGATGCATTTTTTTAATTCTCTCTGATAATTTTCTTTTGGATGGCATGGGTGGAAGAATGAATGCCATGGAAGTAGCACCCATTTTTCATGTCAATTTACACTTTGTGCAACATATACATTAAGTTCCCAACAATAGGACAAATATATGCCATCATAAAAAAATTTTCATCATTACCACGATATCAGATCTCCCCTTGCTTAACCTGGAATCTACATGGCATCTGTTTATTGATCATTTCCCGTGGTCATCTGATTTAAATTGGAAATTAAATGCATTTTAATAT
>JAECUM010012167.1:0-57755 GCA_016617855.1 Megalonaias nervosa
ACCCCCTTAAAAGTGAAATCAAGTTTACTCTATACAGTATGCCCTCATGAAAGTGAAATCAAATTTACTCTATACAGTACACCCTCATTAAAGTGAAATCAAATTTACTCTTGACAGTATACCCCCTTTGAAATGAAATCAAATTTACTCTATACAGTACACCCAAATTAAAACAAAATAAAATTTACTGCACACAGTACACCCCCTTTGTAATGAAATCAAATTTAACAAATCATTGGATGTTGTAAACTATACTGCAGGTTCCCTTTAGCTGTGTCATGATATTTTCCCTTGGTTGTTATGAAATATAGTTTTTATTGTTCATGTGGATTGGGCTTTGTTAAATCTGGAGTTCATATTTCATTTAATTTGGGCTTCCTTATGTCTGGAGTGTATATTTCATTTAGTTTGGGCTTCCTTACGTCTGGGGTTCATATTTCATTTAGTTTGGGCTTCCTTACGTCTGGAGTTTCTATTTCATTTAGTTTGGGCTTCCTTACATCTGGAGTTTCTATTTCATTTAGTTTGGGCTTCCTTACATCTGGAGTTCATATTTCATTTAGTTTGGGCATCCTTATGTCTGGAGTTCATATTTCATTTAGTTTGGGCTTCCTTACGTCTGGAGTTCATATTTCATTTAGTTTGGGCTTCCTTACATCTGGAGTTTATAGTTCATGAGGATTGGATTCGATTGCATATGGAATTTATATTTCATTTAGTTTGGGCTTCGTTAGCTCTTGAGTTTGTAGTTCAGTTGGATCAGGCTTCATTAAATCTGTAGTCTATAGTTCATGTAGATTAGGCTTCATTACATTTCAAGTTTTGTAGTTAAAAAAAAAGACATGAATTGGGCTTTGCTACATCTGGAGTTTGTAGTTGATGTGGATTGGGCTTCATTACATCTGGAGTTTGTTGTTGATGTGGATTGGGCTTCATTACATCTGGAGTTTGTAGTTGATGTGGATTGGGCTTCATTACATCTGGAGTTTGTTGTTGATGTGGATTGGGCTTCATTACATCTGGAGTTTGTAGTTGATGTGGATTGGGCTTCATTACATCTGGAGTTTGTTGTTGATGTGGATTGGGCTTCATTACATCTGGAGTTTGTAGTTCATTTAAATTTGTTCTCATTAAATCTGCAGTTTGTAGTTTATGTAGATTAGACTTCGTTAGATATTGAATTTTGTAGTTCATTGGGACTGGGCTTCATTACATGTGGAGTTTTATAGTTCATGAACAGTGTACCTGTTCAGTATATAATACAGGTTGTTGGTATCATTATTACATGGTACCTGTTCAATATATATTGTAGGTTGTTGGTATCATTTTTACAGTGCACTTTGGTATATATTGAAGTTTGTTGGTATCATTTTTACAGTGTATCTGTTCAATATATATATATATTACAGATTGTTGGTACCATTATTACAGTGTATCTGTTCAATATAGACTGCAGGTTGTTGGCAACATTATTGCAGTGTATCTGTTCAGTATATATTGCAGGTTGTTGGCATCATTATTACAGTGTATCTGTTTAGTATATATTGCAGGTTGTTAGTATCATTATTACAGTGTATCTGCTCAGTATATATTGCAGGTTGTTGGCATCATTATTTACATTGTATTTGTTCAATATATATTGCAGGTTGTTGGTATCATTATTACAGTGTGTCTGTTAAATATATATTGCAGATTGTTGGTTTCATTATTACAGTGTATCTGTTCAATATATATATTGCAGGTTGTTGGCATCATTACGCTTGAGGATGTGATAGAGGAACTGATTCAGAAAGAGATTGTTGATGAAACAGATGTATATGTTGACATTGTTAAGAAAATACAAGTTACAAGAGCCATAACAGCCAATAAGGGTGTCCATGGTAAGTTGCCAGCAAAGAATGTTTGTTATGTAGTGACACATACTTATCCTCATAAAAATACATCAAGCAATGTTGTACTTTGCAGATGTGATGTCAGTTTCGTTTAAAACAGGAGAAGGTACATGTATGGGCTTGAGTGTGCTGTACATGTATGGGCTTGAGTGTGTTGTACATGTATGGGCTTGAGTGTGCTGTACATGTGTGGGCTTGAGTGTGCTGTATATGTATGGGCTTGAGTGCACTGTACATGTATGGGCTTGAGTGCACTGTACATGTATGGCCACTGCATTATCTATCCTGACAATCTTGTTCTCAGTACTTCTCTTGAATGATTAGTCATATCAGAATGGAGTTTTCACTGAAAGACATATTGTACCATCTAGTTGAATGGAAATGAAAATGGTGCTAGTGTGACTGCCAGTATGGCTATCACAATGGCAATCTTGAAAATCTTGTTCTTCTTTTTGATGGCTGGTGTTATTGATATTATGCTGTCACAAGAAGACTAATTAAGATGTTTGATTGATCCTAAATGCAAATGGTGCCATACTGAAATCAAGCTTATCAGCTCTCTTAAAAATCTTTTTATCGTTACTCCTCCAAAACCAAAAGCCAGATCAACGTGGTGCATTAACATGAAAAATCTGTAGCAGAGCAGGTAATTTGAAAATCTTGTTATCATTGGATAATATCAGAGATTGTTTCAACACTAAGCAGTTTAAAGGAGTAATGGTCTTATCTTGAATTCCTGGAAATTCTTTTTGGTTAGTAGAGTGTCAGTCATTTTGAGGGACCGTTGTTGATGGATTGCCATGAAACTTGATAAATATCAAGGTCATCAGCTGAAAATGCATATATTAACCAATCACTTGCTCCCACAATTGTTTGATAGAATTATTGTCCTCTTTGTCTTGTAGCCTATTGTATTGTATGGCATAATCTCATCTTGAATTTCTGAAAATTCTTTTGGGCAGTAGAGTGTCAGCCCGTTCAAGGAACTGTTGTTGAAAGATTCTCATGAAACTTGGTACAAATTAGTCTTCACCTAAAGATGCACATATTGATAAATAACTTTGCTTGCTCAAGTTTTATTTCTAATGCTTATTGACCAGGAAAGCTTATGAGTGGGCCCGTTGCCCGTTTTACAATATTCTGTCATTGGTGATCTGTTGTCAAACATTGGTCTTCTGAAGTCTGTCTCTTTGTTACTACAAGCTTTCTGCTGCTAGTCCTTCTAAACTACTTTGATGATTACCATAAAACTTCACACTCATATTTATCCCTAGGTTTAGTTAGTCCTAAATGAAAATAGTGCTGCCCAGTCACCCAGAATTTTGAAAATTTGTTTTTAATACTCCTCTGCAATGCATGGCAAAATCAGCAAGAAGTTTTCACTATAAAAGACTTCTTATGATATCTAGTTGGTCCTAAATAAAATTGTGCCAATCTGACATCCAATATGGTGACCACAGCAGGCATATTAAAAATCTGATTATCACTACACCTGAATGAAACGTTATATTGTGATGTGGTTTTCATCAGAAGACTAATATGATGTCTGCTGAGTCATAAATGAAACTGGTTCTACTTAGCATCCTATATGGTCACCACAACAGCCATCCTGTAAATCTTATTGCTCCTTGTCTTAAATGGACAGTCATATCAACATGAGAATTTCCCTAAAAGACTTATTATTATGTCTAGTTGGTTTTAAATGAAAATAATACTCATCTGATATCCAATATGGCTGCCTTAGCAGCCATCTTGAAATCTTGTTATCACTTCTCCTCCTAAACAGTAAGTCAAATAGACATGGAATTTTCACATGAAGTCTTTTTATGATGTCTAGTGTGACCTAAATGAAATTAATTCCATTTGGATGTCCAATATGACTGACACAGTGGCTATCTTAAAAATCCTCTTATTGCTGTTTCTCCTGAATGGATGGTCATATCAACATGGGGTTTTCACTAAAAGACGGTTCTAAATGAAAATGGTCATGTTCTGATGTCCAATATGGCCTTCACCACAGCTATCTTGCAAATATTATCGCTAATCCTCTTGTGCAGAAAGTCATGTAAGCACATGGATTTATATCGGAGAACCTTTTATGATGTCAAGTTAGTCATAGATAAAAATGGTGCTGCCAACATATCTAATATGGCCATCACATAGCCAGCTTAAAAATCATGTTATTACTACTGCTTCTCAGAAGATAGTCATATCAGCATGGGGTTCACCAGAACCCATCTTGTAGTGTCTCATCATCATCATCATCAATCCCTTAACCAAGAGGTCGTTGGGGCACCACAGTTGACTTTACAACCAATTCTCTCCATCTTTCCCTGTTCTCTACTGCCCTTTGGGAATCTCCAAATCCCATGCCTGTCCACTCCTTAATGTTGTCTTCCCACCTCTTTTTCTGTCTGCATCCTCGCACTGTGCCTTTCAAGATTGTTTTTGCCAGTCAAGATGATCTTGAGACATGACCGTACCACTTCAGTTTGTGCTTTTTTACAGTGGTCAAGAAGTCTTCATAGGATCCGATGGCTTGTTGGATCCTGTTGTGGACATCTTCGTTGGTTACATGGTCAGTGTATGAGATGCCCAAGATCTTGCGGTGGCATCTCATTTCGAATGTTTGAATCCTTCTTTGTAGATCTGATGTGAGCATCCATATTCCACAAGCATACAGAAAGATGGATATGACAGTCGAGTGCATCAGCCTTATTTTGGAACCAAAAGCAATGTTGGTATCTTTCCATATTGGTCTCAACCTTGTTATTGCTGCTGTTGTCTGGGCAATCCTACAAAGAAGTTCTGGTTTGGAGCCCTCATCTGTGATAATTGATCCCAAGTACTTCAAGCTTGTGACTCTTTCCAGCTTCTGTCCACTGACCTTTATTTCTGTACTGATGCCATTGGCATTGTTTGTCATCAGTTTGGTTTTTTCGGCACTGATATCCAAACATTATACTGTGGAGGTTGTGTCGAGGCACTCAACCAAGTCAGCCAGTTCTTTTTCATCTCCAGCTAAACCATCAATATCATCTGTGAAGCAATGATTGGTGATTTTTTGCTTCCTCCAATGCTGACAGTGTCCTTGTGGTCATGCAAGGCATCCTCCATGATCCTTTCCAGGAAAATGTTGAAGAGTGTAGGTGACAGTATACATCCCTGTCTGACTCAAACTGTTGTTTGAAACCAATCTCTGCTGCCATTGATGAGAACATCACTGGTGGCTTTGTCATAGAGGTGCTGAACAACCAACACCAGGTTTGAGCTGATGTACTTCCTCATGGTTGCCCATAAGGCTGCATGCCATACCTTATGAAAGGCCTTTTTGAAATCTATAAAGACGTATAGCTTCTGCTGTAAAGGAGTCTGAGATTGAAGGTTTGTTTTGTGGTGCTCTTTCTTGCTTGGAAGCCTGCCTGCTCTTCAGCAATAATTTTCTCTGCTTTAGGTTTTAGTCTGTTGAGAATTATCTTCAGAATGACTTTGCTTGGGTGACTGATCAGACTGATGGTTCTGTAGTTTTGGCATAGCTGTAGGTTGCCTTTCTTGGGGAGCACGATGACCAAGGATTGAGTCCATGTGGTGGGCCATTCTCCTGTCTGCCATATCTTGTTGCAGATTGTTGTTAGGACTGTGACTATCTCTTCTCCTCCTGCTTGAATGAGTTCTGCTGGTATGTTGTCAATGCCAGCTGACTTTCCTTTCTTTAGTGACCTAACTGCAACTTCTACTTCTTCACGAAGAATAGGGTTGTCATCAATTTCTTCTGCCTGAAGGCAATTTAGTACTGCTGGATCTCCTTGGGTCTTATGATTGTACAATTCTGAGCAGTATTCTCTCCATCACTTGAGGATCTCTTGATCTTCTGTGAGGCATTTTCCTGATTTGTCTTGGATGATAGTAGTTTTCCCTTGTTTATGGGTTTGTGAGATCTTTCACCAGTTGATATGCCATTTTGCTGTCATTTCTACTCAGACTGTCTTCAATTTTGCAGCATTGTCTTTCTATCCAGGATTCCTTGGCCTTTTTCCTGCTTTTCATGTTGTTTATCTCTATTTTCTAGCTCCTTCATGATCTCTTTTTCCCTCTTTCAGTTCTTTTTTTTTGTTAAATAGTTCAAGGACATCTGTTGTGACCCAAGGTTTCTGTGCTCATTGATATTTGCCAATGATCTCGCTAGCTGTGCTAGTCACAGATGTGTTGAATGTGGTTGTTAAGGACTCTAGGTTGGTGTCTTGGCTGTCCAGGGTTATCAAAGGTGCAAATTTACCACCTATCATTGTTTGGAAGGCTTCTGTGACTTTTGGATCTTTAAATTTTTCAAGGTCAAATCTGATTCTTGGTTGGTTAGGCCTTTTGATCATTTTCAGGTGGAGGCGAAACATTGTCATTAATAAATCATGGTCACTTCCAATATCTGCTCCTGGAAAACTTCGTGTTCTGGCGATATTCAGTCCTGTGCAGAATCGTTTTTTCACCATGATGTAGTCAGTTTGGTTGTGATATTGTCCATTTGGACTGTACTAGGTCCATCTTCTAGATGCTTTGTGAGGGCCGAATCTGTTGGCAAGCACAAGATTGTTGTAGGCAGCAAACTCCAAGAGCCTGTGTCCTCTTTCATTTGTTTCTGCATTGCAGAAGGGTCCACAGGTGCATTGCCAGTTTGTCTGTGAATCAGCTCCCACCTTTGCATTCCAGTTTCCTTGTACAAACAGAATGCCCTTCTTGGGTGAGTTGTCAATGACATCATGCAGTTGGTCATAAAAATTCTCCAGTTTGTTGTCATCATTATTAGATGTGGGTGCATAGGCCTTTATGATTGGGATGTTGAAGGGAGTCGCCCTCAGGTGGATGGTAGATGAGCCTGCTTAAGACTAGGCAGCAACCCTTAATGCCATTCACAATGCTCTTGTGGACAAGAAATCCAATACCGTGGATTTCTTGTAGTGTCTAGTTGGTCTTAAATTAAAATTGTGTCAATCTGATATCTCGAAATTGTAATGCTAGTCTTCCTAGTTGGAAAGTCATACCAGCATAAGGTTTTCATCTGAAGACTTCTTATGATATCTAGCTGGTACTGAGTGAAATTCATTCCAATCTCACATCAAGTATGACCATGATGACAGCCATCTTGAAAATTTTGTCATTTGTACTCCATCGAAATGGAAAGTCATATTTACATGGAGTTGCCACCAAAAGACTAATTATAATATCTAGTTGGTCCTGAATGAAAATAATTCCAATCTGACCTCAAATATGGCTACCACAATGAACATACTGAAAATCTTGTCACTAAGTCTCCTAAATGGATGATCATATCATCATGGGGTTTTAACCAAAAGTCTTCTAATGGTGTCTACTTTGTCCTAAATGAAAATGGTGCCAGTCTTACATCCAGTTTGAGTGCCAGAGTAGCTAATTGGAAAATTTTAACTCGAGAATATATAATATAGCTTTAATACGTAAATGTGAAACAGAAGACAGTGGTCTTATATTGAAGTCCTGGAAATTCTTTTCAGACAGTAGAGTGTCAGTCTCATGATGGGACTCATGTTGTTTGAATTATTGCCCTTTTTTTCTGTTAGCTTAATACAGTTTGTCACAATCTTGTTAGTATGTGTCTGAGTATTAGTACAAGTTTATTAATCACTACTACTAAACTACTTGGAGTGTTACGATGAAACTTTTAACACACATTCACCCCACAATCTGGTTGGTCCTGAATGAAAATGGTGCTGCTTGAACATACATTATAGCTGCCACAGTGGCCCTCATAAAAAATCTTAATGCTGTTTCTCCTGAATGGAAAGTCACCACAAGACTTCATATAATAGCCAAAACAGTAACCATCTTGAAAATATTGTTCCTTTTGCCAAGGACTCTTTCTGGATTAGATGTTGGCATAAAGTGGTCTTTATTGTGGAAGAGGTTGAATAAACCAAAGAAAACACAAATTTGGGTAGGTCACATCTAGCCATTGGATATGACACAAACTGGGTTCAGTCCCAACACTACTGAAGAGCTGAGCAAGTGCTTTACACTGCAAATCATACCTGTACTACATTTCATTGTTATTAACAGTAGAATCTGGCTCGAATAAAAAATGGGTCTAGTAAGAAAAGTTGGAAAGATTTATATTTTGATTGATCTAGGGTGTTCAGGCCAACACTAACATATTGGATGAGTGATATAGGGTGTTCAAGTGAACACTACCATATTGGATGAGTGATATAGGGTGTTCAAGTCAACATTGCCATATTGGATGAGTGATTTAGTGTGTTCAAGTGAACACTGTCATTTTGGATGAGTGATCTAGGGTGTTCAAGTGAACACTACCATATTGGATGAGTGATTTAGGGTGTTCAAGTGAACACTACCATATTGGATGAGTGATTTAGGGTGTTCAAGTGAACACTACCATATTGGATGAGTGATTTAGAGTGTCCAAGTGAACACTACCATATTAGATGAGTGATCTAGGGTGTTCAGAGTGAACACTACCATATTGGATGATTGATCTAGGGTGTTCAAGTGAACACTGACATATTGGATGAGTGATTTAGGGTATTCAAGCCTGTATTGGATGAGTGATTTTGGGTATTCAAGCCAACCCTACAGTATTGGATGAGTGATTTAGGGTATTCAAGCCAACCCTACTGTATGCCAACCGTACTGTATTGGATGAGTGATTTAGGGTATTAGCCAACCCTACTGTATTGGATGAGTGATTTAGGGTATTCATGCCAACCCTACTGTATTGGATGAGTGATTTAGGGTATTGGATGAGTGATTTAGGGTATTCATGCCAACCCTACTGTATTGGATGAGTGATTTAGGGTATTCATGCCAACCCTACTGTATTGGATGAGTGATTTAGGGTATTCATGCCAACCCTACTGTATTGGATGAGTGATTTAGGGTATTCAAGCCAACCCTACTGTATTGGATGCAGTAACATTCTGCTGTGTAGATGAGTTTGATTGGAAACAGACAATTAAATTAAGCAAAAACATTGTTATCAATAAGTTTAATAATTGTTACATGTATATAATATTTTCAGAACATGGCACCCATCCATTAGCAACCCCAAATAGAAGTACTGCAGTTGTTGTACATACCACAGGTACAGACTTAACGGACACAAGTGGACCAATCTCTTGAGCTGACAATGAATAAAGAAATGGCATCTAAGAATGATAAGGCAAATTTTTAATTCTACATGTAGACATGACATAATCCATTAGTGTAGTGCATTTTAACTACAGTAGAATTCCTCAGATTAGTCATATTTTTTAATATAAGCAGGTATTGTGTTAGCGTCACTTTATGAGATATTCTGTGTGCTCATAGATATCTTCAGGAAACTGTCTTTTCAAGATTCTGTAAACTTTTTATTTTTGTAGGTACACTTCTCCCTCGATAACTTGTACACTTGCGATTTCTTCATATTCAACAAATAGAGACCATTTTTATTGGTTTTTTGGAGTAAGAAGTTAATGGAATTCATGCCTGACCTCATGTTATAAGAATCTTATAAGTTATCCAGATGTCATTTATCAAGGGAATTATATATCATGTTATGTAGTTGACTGTATGTTGTATCAAGGGAGTGATAAATCGTGTTATGTGGTTTACTGTATTATTATAAATTTAGTACAACTGCAAGCTGCACAGATCCAGATCTGGCATCACATAGAAGTGCAGTTTGTTAGGAGCAACCAGTAAAACAAATAACATAGACTCTGATCTGGCAGCGTATTGTGTGATGGCAGGTAAGGGTATATGTAGCAAATAATCTGACATTTTCAACAGTACCTCAGTTGATATATTGGGAAGGGGTCCTATAATTTCCATAGAATGGTCACTGGATACTTCAGTTAATGATGAATGGTAGCCACAAAATTCCAACAAAGTGTGAACCCCTACAATAAATGGTCATTCTAAGTAAACTTTTCAAAAACTTCCTCAGAAACAGGTGCTGCTGTATTTGATTTTGCATTTAATTGTTTGATAATAAAGAATACAGCTCCTATCACATTAAATCTGTTGTAGTTTTATGTTTTAATTTCTATATTTCTGATGGGAAAATGCTTTCTCATCAGTCATGGTAATATTGACTTTGACAGGAAAAGTCTTTGACATCAGTCATGGTACACCTCTCCCTCGATAACTCGCACCCTGATAACTCGCGAACCCGCTTATAATGCGGGGTCAGGTGTGGATCCCATTTTTTAAAACCAGAAATTACCCCAAAAATAGATCCCTATTATATGAACTTTATGGAAATCGCGATCAAAATTAGCTACAAAACTTTGGTATATCGCTCGTTTTGTTGTCGAAAACGGTAGATAGGACCTGGAAATTTTAATCAACATTATGAAATACCAAATTTAAAAATAAGTCATACAATTTGTTTACATTTTCTTTCCAAGTGACATTCCTAGCACACCGCAATTAACGATATGTAAGGAAACTTCGATCAATGAAAATGTCACGCTGAGTGGAGGCAGTACTTTAATAAATAAATACAAATTAAATAATTTTTTAATCAATTGAAATTTGGGTTCTAGTTCTGTCTTCTAGTTCCTTTTAAGTGTAATCATCATAAATGCAATGTGTCCTCTTGTAATTAAACGTAAAATGTGTCAATCTACAGTAACAGCTATGTCTGCGAGCATTTCTCTGAGAACCTATTTAGGTGCCGACCGTGTTTTGATAACTGACTAGCAGAAGTGTTTGTTGCATTGTTGCACTGAATTAAAAGCTGGCCTCCTTTGTATTATCACGTTAATTACGTCTTTTGAATCAAATAATGGAAGTGAAATAAAAGAAAAGTTAAAAGGCACGAAAATCCTACAAACTTAAAATCTAGCTGCCCCAGTCGTATGTCGGGTGAACTCACTTCATTTGATCAATTGAACACTGTTATAAATGTTATTGTGTATGTAACATAAACTACTTTAAATTAACCGACTCATTGGTAATTGTGATCAAAGATAGCACGGCAACCAAGCGAAAAGAATACTATACTTCGTAAAATAAAGAACTTGGTTTCACAGATATGGACCATTGTGGGCAAGCAAGTTTCAGAGAATTCTTGAACTAGCACTTTGAGATATCCTCAAGAATGATAAAAAGTTTCATTATTACTTCCAATGAAATCACGATATCAATACTGTACTAATTGAACAGCACAAAAATTGAGATTCAGTGTAGACGATTGTCTCATGAAAATTTCGCTTGCTTTTTGAACAAAAGGAATCTTGTTTGGTGGTGTATCAACAGTTAGTCTAGTTCCCTGCTCTTTTCACTCCCAGTTTGGTAGGATACAATGCTATACCACTCCGGGAACCAGACTCATCAAGAAAACAAAAAGCAGTGACGTAATACACACATGTTTTCGTGTAAACGTAATGGTTGTTGAAACCAGTTGGAACGATCTTTCACATGTTGGACATTTTGAAAATAAATGTTATTTAAACAGAATAACAAACAACTTCATTAGAAAAAGTGCGTTATTAAAAATTATTATCGACGTGAATGTAAAATGAGGATTCAGTCATTAAACAGCGAAGTTCCCTAACCCCGACCCCCCCCGCTGTTCTCTCAATGTCCAAGCGTTGTTTTTTTTTCAATTTCTGGAGGTCCCTCAGTAACTCGCGCCCTCGCTTATAGCGCGGTCTATGTTTGTGGACCCCGTTGTGCATGAGTTATTGAGGGAGTGGTGTATTATTGACTTTGACAGGCAAAGGCTTTTACATCAGTCATGGTATTATTGACTTTGAGAGGAAAAGACTTTTATATCAGTCATGGTATTATTGACTTTGACAGGAAAAGGCTTTTATATCAGTCATGGTATTATTGACTTTGACAGGAAAAGGCTTTTACAGATTCCATCTTAAGTTTGTATTGTTTGACTTTGACAGAAAAGAGCTTTCACATTACTTATGTTATTATTAACTTTGATAACCCAATACATCTTAGAATATTTTCAGCATGATTTGCGTATGTTTATAAGAGCATCTTAGAATTACAGCAAGAAAAAAAAAACTTGAGAAGACACACATTCTTAGCAAAAGTACTGGTAAATAATAGCAAATTAGAAGAAAATGTTTCAGAAATTGATTAAATTAAAGTAACTTTAAACCTTCGCTGAAGATTTTCAAGTGGGCTTGGAAATAAAAATGTTAGAGTAATAATTTTAAATATGTTTGTTACATTAAGGAACACACACAGAATTTGAGTAAATGTAAGGACAAGGAATACATAGTTTTGGCATTTTTGAAATTTTGAGATGTCCTTTACACATGCCATCGTGTCCATTTTGGGTGAATAATTGTACATTTCAAGCTAGCAGTTTCTTTGTTCATGAAGAAAGAAGTGTTAGGAGACAAAATATGGCCAGTGTTTATGTCTCTTTTATTGTTTATGACTTGATTGCTTTCTTTCACAATTATGTTCTTTCTTTGATCAGAACATTATATAAATGGCCAATGTTTATGTCTTTTTTATTTTTTGTTCACTGGATGGTTTTCTTTCAAGGTTATATTCTTTATAGGATAGAGACTTATTATTTTTGTCTCATTATCTTTTGTTAATAAGATTGTGATACAGATGTTTTATAGGTGGTGTAAGATAGAGGTGTTAGAACAACAATACTCACAGATGTACATTGAATCACTGTACATAATCAGATAGTCTCCAACCTTCCAGAGTAGTTGTCGGAATTAAACTTTGAAATGTTTTGCCTCATACAGA
Organism: Megalonaias nervosa; assembly: GCA_016617855.1. Taxonomy (NCBI): domain Eukaryota; kingdom Metazoa; phylum Mollusca; class Bivalvia; order Unionida; family Unionidae; genus Megalonaias; species Megalonaias nervosa. Next base: position 12,657 of record JAECUM010012167.1, read on the forward strand.
TTGATTAGAGACAGTGTAGCTCTAATCACTGTCAACAGAGTTGCTAGTACTGTGCGAATGTACCTGTACCTGAATGTACCTGTAGCCATTTTACAAGGAAAATGAATGACCATATAGATTAACCCCAGTGCTCATGACCAATCCAGGAAACATATTAAATTTTGCATGAGATTATTATTATTGAATTAGATAATAACTGGGGGTTTTTTTGTTTGAGAAAGTGTAGTTGCATTTGTGAGTTACATAAACTTTTACAGTTTGTTGCTATACAGATGTTGAGTTAAATTTGGGACTTTTTTCAAGTTTCACAGTTTTGTTTTGTGCAGAAGTAAAATTTCCAAGTGTTAAAGATGATATTAATGTATTTAATGCATGATGTGTATAATGATAATATCAAAGCAGAAATAATTGTGGAGGATTTAATTTTGTTATTGTGGTTATCAAATATCTATGAAATTCAATCCACCATGAAACATAGTATTTTTTAACAACAGTACAGTAAACAGTGTCATCCACAGAATTTTATTACTCAAAATTATCAGTTTACTTCCAAGCCTCTACATGTTATCCCCACATATATTTATGATTTCAATGTATAAAGGTTTGATAAACCAAGTCATAGTTTTAATGTTATACATTTGTATGATTATATCTTGATTTCACAATAAGCATTTGCATCATGTTCAGGGGTACACTAATTCGTAACACTGAAAATAGTTGAATGGTTTAATGTTATATTTAACACATTATTGGTTATATCATACTTAGGAAACATGAGCTAAGTGCTGTACTCAAAGACACATTGAAGCAGTTGACCAAGGATGATCTGGGTGGGTGTCAGACCCATGACCCTTGGAATATGAGTCTGATACACCTCCAACTGAGCTGGTCCATGGTCCCCAAAATATAGAACAAAATATGTTAGTTTAATAGCAGTATCATATTACCTGCTGTTATTGCATTACTGTATTTTTTCCAGGCACTAGTCACCAGCCAAAGGACATTAATCTCTCCTCCTGTTAGTAATTGGACATCTGGAATAAAAAAAACCAAAAGGAAACCAATTTGATACCTTAGTTAATGTTCAATAATCAGAATGGATATCTGGAATAAAAAACAAAATTAACCCAGTTTTATATCTTAATAAGCTTCTGATGATTAAAATGGACATTTTGAATAAAAAACAAAATGCACTCAGTCTGGTACCTTAGTCAACTTCAAATAATCAGAATGGATATCTGAAATAATAAACAAAAGGAACTCAGTCTGGTACCTTAGTCAACTTCAAATAATCAGAATGGATATCTGAAATAATAAACAAAAGGAACTCAGTTGAATATCTTAGTCAGCTTTGAATAATCCGCATATTATCCTTTTTTTGTCTGGACTCCATGCATTTCATGTCCTTCTTGGGTGCTTTTTTCTTTGTGCTCCATGCATTTCTTCATGTGTTTCTTGGGTGCTCTTTTTTGGACTTCATGCATTTCATGTTGTCTGTTGGGTGCTCTTTCTTTGGACTCCATGTATTTCATGTTGTCTCATAGGTGCTCTTCTTTTTTGGACTCCATGTATTTCATGTTGTCTCTTAGGTGCTCTTCTTTTTTGGACTCCATGTATTTCATGTTGTCTCTTAGGTGCTCTTCTTTTTTGGACTCCATGTATTTTATGTTGTCTCTTAGGTGCTCTTCTTTTTTGGACTCCATGTATTTCATGTTGTCTCTTAGGTGCTCTTCTTTTTTTGGACTCCATGTATTTCATGTTGTCTCATAGGTGCTCTTCTTTTTTGGACTCCATGTATTTCATGTTGTCTCTTAGGTGCTCTTCTTTTTTGGACTCCATGTATTTCATGTTGTCTCTTAGGTGCTCTTCTTTTTTGGACTCCATGTATTTCATATGTCTCTTGCCTTTTTTTTGGACTACATGCATTTCCTGTCTCTTGGGTGCTCATATCTTTGGACTTCATACATTTCTTCATGTGTCTCTTAGGCACTCTTTACTTTGACTCAATGCATTTCATCAGGTGGCTCTTGGACACTCAGCACATGATCATACAAGTAGTTTCATGGCAATTCTGCTGTTAATCAAATTTTTTTGTACTGTATTTGTTATTTTCTCCCCAGTCCTTGCTTTATTTTCATGTATCTGTGTTCCTTTCCATTGATTTTAGGGGATTTGAGTACATCACCAAAAAGGCTGTGGTTCTTTTATTTGATCCATCTAATAATAACCAGTGACTGGGTAAATAATTCATGTCCAGTCGTTTTCTTTATTGTTTATTTTTGATATTCATATCAGCCTTCATCAATGCCTCAAGCTTTTGGTTATGCTGATATAAAAGGATACCATGGTACACACAACACCTGTTTAGTGTGCATGGCTTGTGTAGGCTTGGATGGTGGCCATAGTTGTTGTTTGCAGCCCAACAAGGAGGAGGCTTCAACACTTCCTCATGTAGGAAGATCACTTGCCTGCATAAGATAGGTTTCTAGGATAAATAAGTTGTCCACTTCCACAGTGGTGGGTGTCTTTCTGATAGAGGAATCCATGGAACTTCCTGGTATAGGGAAGTCCCAGCCAATAATGAGCCCTGCCTTTCTGATGCAGGTGAAGCATGGTTGTCATCTCACTGAAATACACCCAGAATTAAATCAATTGTTTGTCCCTGAACAGACCAATAAGGTCTGTATCATCTAACTGGTCATTGCCTAGTGATTTTGAAATAATGTCAATCTTTTTCACCCAACCTGGGTTTATGGACAAGAATCAGCTAAACTTCTTTGCTCCTGTTCCAGTTGAAATCCCCAATTTCATTTGTATTAGTGCAGGGGATGACCAAGAGAAAAAGAAAGGGTTGTATTGACTTTTTCTCCTGCCAAATGGTATTTCAATCTGATTTTTCATCAGTCACCATTTTGAGGTAGATTGCTTGGACTATAAAGGGAGAGAGCTTATCAATCTGTTACTGAGATATATCTCTACAATGAAAATCAGCAGCTGATTCATCTTGTGCCTTTTTGAATCTTTCCTCTTGGGATGATGTCTTGAAAGCCACCATCTGGCATTCCCACTCTATATTTTCATCATTTTGCCTTTGTTCAGTGTCATACCAGTGTGAGGGTATTTATGCTTTTGGCCCAGTTGTATCAGTCCAACAGGCGGTCAGACCATCCACCATTATGCAGCAGTACATCCTGATGACTACAATGGTAAATTCACATGACAACTTTTCCTAGGCCATCAGCCTCCCACTAGGTTGGCAAATTCAGCAATGCATTAATAGTAGATAATGATTACTAAATCATTAACAGTTGTTCCAGTTCTAACATTTTGGAGTTTATTTATTATGTCTATGTCAATGCACTGTGCTGTCTAGCTGTTTACCTAAGTAATGTACATTAAAAATTTGTGATACAACCTCATGCAGATGTTGTCATTAAATTGTTTTCATAATTGTGTATTGAGGTTACATTTTTTTAGTTTTCTTTATGTGTTAAGTCATTTTACCATAAATCAAGATGTTATTGCATGAATAAAGTATAGTTCTGTTATGTGTTCATATAATATTTTTATTACTAATGCTCATAATGTGTTCATATTTTATTCTGTTAGTAATGCTCATAATTTATCAGTGAAGTACTTTACTACTAGAGAAAAAAGTTGTAAGATCTTTCTTTGTGATATCTAGAGTATATATTGCCCTTTTGTTGCTTTCCTATTCAGGCTAGAATGTACTTGTAAGTTAAACTTTGAGATAATGCTGTTCACTAACATGATCTGAATGAAATAATACCTCAGTTAAAATAATTGATAAATTTTGAAAAATATTTAGCCAACATCAGTCTTACAACTACAGTACAGTGAAACCCCAATATATAATACTATGGTCAGAGTCCACAGAATGCCATCATGCTATGTACCATATCATGCTATATCCAAACAAATCAGTCAACTGGAGTACCATCATGCTATATACCATATCGTGCAGTATCCAAACAAAACAGTCAGCTGGAGAAAATATTGCCTGTGAATCTTAAAGGTGTGTGTGTGTGTGTTTGTGTGTGTATGTGTGTGTGTGAGCACTCACAAAACTGTGGATGTCATTGATGCAGTTGTCATCTTAATGTACATTAAATTGTAAATACTTAAAACAGTTATTACATATTGATATTTGTTTTTTTTGGGACAGATAAACCATTCATTGATACATACATACTAGACAAAACTACATGTGTGTTTTATTATGAGTGGTTGGAAAGAACGAGTTTGATATAGCATAGGAATGTCAAGGCCATCAGACTGAGATGTATGTTCCTACAATGTCTCAAACAAGTTCTTTCCTCCAACTTGGAACAAAATACTTATATGGTTTTGCATTATTACATATCCCCTTTTTATTCAAACATTCTTCTATTACATTTTAATATATACTTTTCAAAAAATGAATTACATGTAGGCGTTTAGCATTTTATGAAAGATATTGTGCAACAATCCTATACGTAGCCGGGGCCAAGCGTAGATAAATACTGTCAAATTGCATCATCGGTCTGTTGGCATTGCAGGCATCAAAACAAGATGCTAATTTTGATTACTCCCATTAGTAACGGGGGTAATACGAACATGGCCTTTGGGCTTGTAAGTCCGGATGCATGGGGTTTGTACCAAATACATTAGATACATTTCATAATACAGCTTCACCGTTACCTGCCGCCCAGCTGTCAATGACTGTCCAGCATGGGTGACCTCTTTTAAAAAACAGTCCGACCAACTAGGATTTATTTGGTGACAGATCCATCCACTTAGGCATACCATCGGCTACATAACCTTAATATGACGGAGGTTTCAATGGGAAATCTGTCCATCCAGACAGGCCATTGGAGCAGCCAGTACCGTGATAGCCATCCAACCGTCCCAGCATGGGGACTGTTTTGATCAAACGGTCCGACCAAATAAAATTTATGGGGATCTTTGTGACAGACCCTTCCATTTACCCTTACCTTCGGCAATATACCATTACTATGATGGAGATATAAGTGGGAAATCTGAACATCCAGTCGGACCCTTGGAGTGACCGGTACCAGTGATAGCTGACTGCCTTCTATACTGCCAGCATCCAGGCTCACCATTTGCCAGGCAAACCAACCGGCTGTGCCGGCAGTGCCGGACTCCCATATGTTCACTACTTATCCACATGGGAGAGTTGGTGACATTTTCAAAGAGGATGGAATTTAGTCATCGATGCCACCTGGTATGGTTTATCCAGAACTTCAGGCAGAACCAGGTCAAGACTCGACACACACTGAGTGTGACGAAGCTCCAACAAATCAGTGTACTAAGATCCGATCATGGAACAGACTAAATTTAGCCTCAAGGCCATAGTTAAGGACATTTATAGGGTGTTGGCAACTTCAGGATGCCCTCCATCTCCTGCCGCTACTCAAGACTATAAAATTAAAGCATCGGTAGATTTTGACCAGGAGGAAGAGACGCCGTCCTTTCAGCCCCTTCCCCAATCGGCTAAAATTAAGGAGATACATTGACCACCTGTTGCGTAGAATTGCTGACCTGAGGAATTCTAAGGCTATATTTTCGGGAAGTCAAGTACCAACGACATTCTCATCTTGCTAGTACAAGATTCACTCTGAATCATTCAGTACTGGTCTCCCGGCCCTTTACAAACGAAAAATATAACAGCAGTTCACATGTCCGCTCCACTGTTTATAAAGTGGACAAAAATATGTTCCATGCTACATCAAAGCTAGTCTGGGACGTAGTCACTACATCTTCAGTGTTAGATTTAAAGGCCAAGGTGTTGACTGCTTCGGCCAACTTCGGCTGATACCACGTGGCCGCATGTGTGCGGTCCACTTCACTTGAGCCTTATCAGATCCTGGCTTTACGGACGACCTCGTTTGGGTCAACATTACTCACAGGAGGAAACATTGTATAAGTTCGGAAGCAGGCAGCTCAGGAACTGCCACTCCAACTCGCCGCTCCACCCACACAGGCGTTTCGAAACAATCAATCCCCGCCACTACGGAGGGACGAAAAGCGGACTAGGGACAAGGTATTGTTACAAGCCAGGGGTATTTGCTTGACTGAGCAGTGTCAAACCCTGGAGCGATTCCGCTAGAAGTCATAAGTTTACCCCAAATTTCCAACGACTTCCATTCAACTTCATTTGTAAATTAGAAAGCCCAACGTGTCCATTCTAAACATAAATTTTGCTCTAATAAATGCAAGACCACGATATCACAACTTTCCAATTGCTTATAAACCGCATATCTGCATGGTTTCTCTTCATCAACTTTCCGTACCATCAGCATTTCACGCCGTAAAACTATACAACTTCCCCAAACACGAAGAACTATTTTTACTACTTCATCTTAGGCCTGTCGAATCATGGTTTCGGGTCACATTTTGCCTGTAAAATTGCATCACATTTGCCACCATGGCGACATAAACGGTATCTGCAGTGTCCCTTCTTGTTTATTCCATTGTGTAATTTAGCAGTCGCCTACCGTAAATACTGCATCTGCAGTCACATAACCAATGTACACCACTAGATTTTAATAGGGACTATGGAACTCCAGGGACACTCATGCGGCTCTGACCCGACTTCACTAAAAGTAAACCATGGCATCATGGAAACTCACTAACACCTCACTCTGTGACGTTTGCTTCTAGTAATTGGCTAATTATTTCGGGCCAAGGAATATTTCCACTGCATCGAGTTCCAATAATCAAACAAGTAATCACAACAATCTAAGAATATCTTAAAACGGGGCGCTATAACAAAATGATCATACTCCAAATTTATTACAATGTCTTTGCAGACAAACGTGCAGTATAAATCCCAACCCATCGCCAGGAGACAACAGTCTAACCAAGCTAGGAGGCAACCATATACACGCGACAGGAAACCAAGTTTCTCCACCTTCAAGACTCCTACATTAACATTAACCTACCCTCCTACCTGTAGGCGGCCGCCTTCATCAGTTTCAAATTCACTGGATCTCCTTATTCCCTCAGACCGATTGGATGATCCAATTCATTTCGGAGAGGCTTTGGGTTTCATGTATCCTACCCCTCCTCTTTCCTCGTCTTCTCTCTTCACGGACATACCTTCAGATCGGGAGAAGGATGCCTTTCCACAACAGGAGATATGGTCACTGGTCGAGAAACAGGCGGTGGAGATTGTGCAAAGACCACTATATCCGGGGTTTTATTCAGGGCATTGATGTTGATCATCGACCTGTATCGCTTCAACCAATTCATTTCAATACCGAAATTCAAGACGGAGACGGCGAGATCAATCTGTCTCTCCATCGGACTGGACGATTATGCCATCTGTTTCGATCTGACCGACGCATATTTTCACGTCCATATCCATCTCGGGTCACAAAAAATTTTCTTTTTTGTTTAGCGCGACACGGTTTATTAAGTCAAAGTCCTACTCTTTGGGCTCAACATCAGCCCTTTTTAAACCAAGGTTATGGATTTCGTCGTCAAACAGTTCCGATCGGCTTCATCTACAAGGACGGCAGCGTACCTGGACGACATCCTCCAGACGAAATTGACCAGAAACACATAGTAAGTTATATTCTACTCCAAGGCAGAACCGACCTTTTCTCACCTTTTGATCATCTATGCTTTCTAGCGAACTGGGAAAAGCCCGACCTCCTTCCATCCCAGCTTTTTGTCCATCTGGGTCTAGTTCATCACCAACCGGAATCTGGTACTGCTTCCTCGTGTTCGCTTAATCAATATCGTCGAACTCGGAGAGTCCGTTTTCAACAGGACTTGGATTTCAGCGAGACAGTTATTGCAACTCATCTAATTATTCAACGCGGAAGCGGACTTGATTCCGCTGTTCCGTCTTTTATGCGCCCCTTACAAATGACGTAGCTAGCACAATTGCGCCCCTTTTCAAGTCCCCGGATAAAACTGTCATGTTCACGCCCGAGATACGATCATTCCTGCGTCAGTGATGCGATCCCAGTTGGCTGACCATGAGGATCCTGTTGAAGAAGCCCCAAGCAAAAAAATAACGGTATGTACCGACGCCAGCACGTACGGTTGAGGTGCCCACCGTCAGCTTTAGCTTAATCATGCACGATGGCCTTGCAAGATCCTTTTCGCGTACTACTTGAAACGAACAAAGACCAGCCATGGCACGCATAAACGCCTCTTCCTTCCGGTGAAAGTCGGGAAACAGAATAGCAACACTCAATCCGTTGCTTCGTGGCTGAAATGGGTTATACCCGCGAAGTATTCGGAGGTCTCAGAAGTTCCGAGTCGCCTAAGCAAGATTGCCGCTCGTGAGATTATAGCGATTTCTGCGAGCCTGGCATTCAAACGTAACGTTGCGTTCAGAGATTTAGTAGAAGGTGTTGATTGGCATGCATCGAGCTTTTTATCCCAAAGATTTAGCTTCACAGAGGCGAACCTTGAATCTGGTAAGTCCGGTGGCGGTGACCCAGATCGCCATCAGACCAAATTTTAAAAAATCAACAGAAGCTACTAGCTTCGCTGTATCCGCCAGTAAACGTTTGTAGGGAAGAAGATTTCACAATTATCTTTTTAACCATATGTAAGGGTCACAGATCAAGTGACCCTAGTCTGTGTTGCTTATGTAATGAGCAGAATGGGTTAACGTTCGCATTACGAATCCAGCCATCATTCCCTAGAAGGATACCCGAGGTAGAGGTCGGATGCTCCGCATTTCTTCCTGCTATCGCTTATTCTCTTCCGAGCATCCCTTCCTCCTATTGTCTATTCTCCTCACGTAATGTAATTGAAGAACGCATTGGAAGGAGAAAACAAATTTTTAAGTAAATTGTGTTTCTCCGAGAATACTTACCCAATCACATTACTGAAAACCCCCCCAACCACCCCGCCATACGAGCATCCTCGTTGGTATATCGCTCAGCTAAAAAACTAACGACACTTGGCGATGGCAAAGGGGATATAATGGGCAAGAGTTATTGCGCTTTATCTAAATGAGATAGAAAAAGACGATTTTCGTCTTTTAGTACGGCTGGATTCTCAAGGTAGCAGACTAATATTCCTAACGCAATGTGGTTAAATAAGTATTGTCGGAGAAACAAAATTTATTTAAAACTTTGCTTTTCATATTTAATACAAGAAATTATTGATGTCTTGAACTTAAAATGATGATTTAAGCACATATTTTTAAGAAATCGAAGATTCGGTCTATTTCTAACACGCGGACTTGATTTTTAATATTCGTTTGAATATATTTTAAGCAAAAAATTCTAAAAAAATATTGCAGTATTGTTTTGTTTTCTTCTCATTATTTTCTATTTGAACAGTCCAAGATATTAAAATGTAAACATGGTTCCTCCATGTGCCCCAATGAACTCAGCAACATTGTAGCAAGATGTAATTTGCGTCACAATCAAGACAGCTGCTGCTCTGTCTGATATGTCTACCTTATTGTTGCAAATGTTTGTCAGTTTTATCGTTAGATTTGCTAAAGAAATTCAATTACTCGGTAATTTTAATAGCCAAATTATAAGTTCCCACACTTAAATATGCTCCTTAAAAATATAATTAGGCAGACCATATTTTTCAGACTGAAGCTGAAATGGATTTTAGCTAATTTACATCGTTGCATGTCTCATGGGAATTAAACATAGGGCAAATTTTCTCCAAACATGGGCCATTTCTAACTATGCCTCGAATCTTGGCATGGCTCTCTGAGTGTTTATTCATTTGGATTTTCAAACATTTCAATACAAGATTTCAGTGGAAAAGTACCTCTCTCTCTCTGTTACGACTCAGTGGTCACAAACTAAGTAACAGAAGGAAGGAAAACCAACAAGTTTTGTAAAACTTAAAGAAATTAACTATCACAATCATAAGCGAAAATGTATTATGATGTGAATCCAGAATAATCCTGATAAAATTTTATGAAAGTCCTACATAAATTAAATGCTCTGCATAAATTTCAAAACCGGAAGCGTTCTGGTCCGCCATGAACCGTGATGTTTTTAAGATTGCATCATTCAGAACTTCGAATAATTCATTACAGTTCCAGAATAACATTATAGTCTAAACAATGAGCACTTTCTATTTCCACTGAATAGTCCAAACACGTTTTTCCTTTCGAATCATACTAAGTACAACATAAAACACGTCTACAGACTTACAAGAAAAACACAAGAAGAGAGAATGACTCTAAAATCGGAATGAAACTGATTGCTCAGTCCCGTCTTTGTATAAACCGTCTATTGCGACTATTGTTGGCAATAGACCCCACGTGACAAATCACACTGCTGATTTTGCTTCAAACTTGCCTATTCATGTAACCTAGCCCAGCCAATGGGAAGTTAATAATTCTTCTAGAAACGTGAAGCCCCATCAGCCAATGAAAAAGTAAGCTAAAGGTGCCATTTAAGACTTATTATTAAGATTATTATTAATAATTGTCAACACATCCGTAGGCATCCGTTGACAGATCCTATGCAATACTATGCCCTTAACAGATTCGGGTCATGTAGGCAAAACAAAGTAAAGATATTCTGTACAAATTACAGCCATGGATAAAAATGATAAAAATGAGATAAAATCATTACGAGGAGTTACCAAAATAAATACATAACCTCTCTCTCTCTCTCTCTCTCTCTCTCTCTCTCTCTCTCTCTCTCTCTCGTGTTTGATATTGCTTTGCATACGTATTCAGGCGAGAACTCACTGTCAAACATTCTGTCCGAGGCATTGTTGTCCACTTCAACTGTAATTTCTCGGCCTAGGTACCGTGAAATGCACATTAACTACTCGGCGCCACTTACGAAACTGTCCCTTTATTCACAGAGGTAAAGGCATCCATTTTCACCAGATATGACTACATTTCTTACAATTACATTAATGTATTGGCATTTTTAAATAATTTAAAATGTATTGCAATAAATCTGTTTGGATATTTTATGTGGACTAATATTGAATATATCAAGCTGTAAGAGTAGTTCCAGGCTGGGTGTGCAATACAGAAATTTTAGGTATGCGATACAGAATGTGCGATATGGAATTACAGACTTGCATATCTGTATCGAACGTCAGATCAGTCATGTAAGATTAAATTGGTATGTAATAAATATAGATGTATAAAAAAATGACATCATGCGTATTAGCACGGCTTTTCAGCATTTCCAAGAACAGCTGTAGTCATGCACACAAACTGATACAGAGGTTATCTTTCCCTGCACTTCACTTCACGCCTATATGGAATTTTCCCATGCAAAAAGGAGATTTGGGATAATATTGGTAGACTTCCTTTTGGGCATGTTTTCTAATTAATAACATGCTAATAGCATGTACCGGCCTGAGTGTACTTACCAGCTGGTCTTGTATCCATAATAGTAATGGCATTAAAATGTGCTCAAAAAGCATAATTCTAGCCTTTTTTTCTGCTAGATTTATTCCAATACATGCCTTGCAAATACACCACACTAATGTACAAACACTATTTTCCGAAACATTCGTATTGGCTGGACATGTCCAAAGGACATAATTTCTGACTGAAAATAAAAGAATGAATCAGACATTGGGAGTTTCTTGTTTCGTAACTGAAAATTGTATTTAGGCTTGAAAAAAATGTTTTAAGTGAAATTCATACAGGAGGTCAAGAGTATTTACATTGTTATGTACTTGAGATGAAAATTCAACAGGTGTGTATAACTCAAACCAGTATAATAGTTTAAGAGTAAACTATTCGATTTTATGGTAAATAATAATTAAAACAAATCATAAAGATTTTAATTTATGACTACGACCTTGCACTACTGCAGCGCAAAATCAAGGAGAAATATATTTTAATTATAAGAGATGGGGATACGTGTATGTGGCAGTGACTAAAACTATCGATGGCAATTCAGGGGTAAACTTGTTTCAGCGGGTATGTATGCTGATTGATTGAGCACGCATTGGTAGCCCATTGTTTTCCATTGATTAGATAGATGAAATAATTAATTTCCACATTTGGTGAGAAACTTTTTTAGACCAATGTATTGTTTGATGTATGTCAGATAAATGAGCAAATATCAGTTGGTGATTGATTACCCTGCATTGAGCAACGATTGTATACAGGATTCGTTGAAGATGAAAACGAAATAAGACTTGATAGCTTTATTATGCACGGTTCAGTAATAATGAGATTATAAACTCAACATTTTAAGGAGCTAATACCTTTTTCAAATAAGCAAAAATCAATGACGTTTTTGTTTTCTTCAAGATCTTTGCAAAATTATTAAACCAAACCGTTATTTTATTTTGGCACTTAAACATGGTAGCACTTCTAACAATCAGTGAAATTATTGTAAAATTTCAGGAGCCATGCCATGGCCATATGATATCGGAATTTGTCTTGTAATGAAGCATAGTTTCACTGTAATTTGCCTGCATATATGTATCTCTGTTACATTTTTGCTTTTAGCACTGATTCTCTGAAACTACTATATGTGCAGTCATGCAAATCGATTTGCACACTCATCTAGAGTATTTAGCTCTCCACATTATACTATTTAAAAAATGTAGGTGATGTATACATTTTTATACCTACCATCATGTTATAATGTCCATCCATCAGTCTGTCTGTACCTTACTTCATTTCCAGACAATTACTAGAATTCTCCACTCTGCTATTGGCACACTTGCTAAGTAGTTTGCATTTGCAATAAGGAAAAAACCTGTCGATTCTTTGTGCATAAGGTCAACAGTCAAGGCAACAAGGAAGAAACCTGTCGATTCTGTCTGCAAAAGGTCAACAATCTAGGTAACAAGGAAGAAACTTGTCGATTCTGTGTGCGTAAGGTCAACAATCAAGGTAAAGCGGCTTACAGAAGGAGAGCTTTCCACATCACTTATATAACAAATAATTTGACTTAACATTGCAAATGGATTATATTCGTGATATGAAAGATGCCTATCTACTTTGAGATCGAAATGTTAGAGTTACTTAAAGACGAAAGATGGTATCTGCACAGTATCTTGAATTATATATTACCTGTCGGCACTTTGATCAAACTTTGTTGCAGGTATATACCTGAGACAAGAAAGGTATGCATCCTTTCCGGGGCCAAATGATCAATAGTCAAAGTCAGAGACCGAAAGAAGGAAAACCGATTTCCACAAAACTACTAAGCTCTTTAGCACATGCCTCAACTAAATTATATAGATGGCTTGCATTTCTTACAGAGAAGACACCTGTTGATGTTTGGAATAAAAGGTTAGAGTAACTACAAGAAGGAAAATGGTTTTTACACAATAACAAAATTCCTGTCCGACAAACCATAATTAAACTTTGTAGATGGCTTGCATTTGAGACAAGAAAGGCAACTAAGACGCTTGCCTTTTCCGATTACTGCCCCAAGTGGTCGAGTAGTCTAAGACGCTCGCCTTTTCAGATTACTACCATTTCACCTCAGCGTGGTTTCGAGCCTCGGGCTAAGAAATATGGGTATGTGAGAAAGCTTGCTAGAAGCTTACCATCACTCGATGGTTCTTCCCGGGGTTTTCCAGATTTATTTCTCCACCACACTGGCCGCTATGTATTGCCTATCATGTGCTGAAAAATGGCGTTAAGTCCACATACCACCACATCATGATCATGCAGTGGTGAAGGAGCATTCTGTAGAATTCTTGCTGAAAATTAATTATATATTTTTGTTGGGGACAAAGGGGTTTCAGTGAATTTCAGTACATTGACAAGAGTCATTTTATTGCATTAGGATATTTTCATTGGAAAATCGTAAAAGTTACATTGCATAAATACTCATGTTTAGAAAGATACGAATCTACAATAACCAACACAGCCTTATATGTTTTACCCTGCAAAGACGTACATTCATACATTTGCCTATACTCATGTAAGTCAAACATCTGACTATAATCGTATAGTCATACTCTGGACACTGTACTCATTTAGAGTTATACATTGGACTATACTAATGTGTATATTCATACTCTGGACTATAATCATAATCTGGACTGGGTCATATTTTCATTGGGTCTTTTCCTAAAATTAAAGAATTCTTGGTATAGTTACTTGAATGCAAATAGGCGAACCTCCATGCATAAATGACCGATTATTAGAGTTCTCTACCTTAGACTGCAAAATAAATCTGACATTGTCCGGTACAAATACTCATGCAACCTTTGACTTATACTGTAAATGTTTGATAATATAAACCTTTGTGAACAAGTATGCAATGTAATTGCATATATTGCATATATATATATATATATATATATATATATATATATATATATATATATATATATATATATATATATATATATATATATATCGGTGTGTGTGTGTCTGTGTATCTATGTGTATGTGTGTGTGAGAGTATGAGAGAGAATCATTATAAACATCGAGAATGGAAATATATATGGAGAAGTAGTGGCAGACGTTTGTCCTAATATTCATACATAATGCGTTAAAGTCTTTGCTAAACACTTTGAAAATTGATTTCCTAGAAGAAACAAGAGAAATATCCTCCACTAATCTGCATTGGAAAAACTGCATATTTCATATCTGAATTGTTGTGGTGGATGTTTTAACAATTCGAAAAGGTAGCGATAATTACTTTCGTATGGTCGTAATGCGGTTTTAACATGGTCTTCAATAAAAAATAAACATATTTTAAACGGCAGTTGACCAAACAGCATAGAACGATACCTAACAATTTACTGCAGAAGATCAAGGCAACTGTTTAATCATAATGTATGTTTTATTTGTTTTAGGAAAGGCGCACATTTTGTGGTTTTTGCACAGTTTCTTATAATATTTGCATTCCAGACGTACAAACTAAAAGATTGATGGTGAAAATTGCAACCAGACAAGCGGCTGAATGGTTTTCAAAACGATCCTCAAGTTGCCATTGATACGCATTATTACTGTCCTGGCAATCTTCTATATGGAACAGACATTTTTCGTTTTCCTATAGTCATTTTTGTCAGTCAACATTCTCATGGGCGCCTGTTAGAATACAAGTAACTATAACACGAAGAAACAAAAGAACCTCATGGCTCTGTGAAGGGTTAAATTTTTATATTTTTTTATTATTATTGCCTGTACTATAAACGAGTCTATAGAGTATACAATACCGTATGCAATGAATTACCATTTGGCTTGCGTATGAATTAGAATATCAATTTAGGAGCTTGGATCATATGAGAGAGAGAGAGAGAGAGAGAGAGAGAGAGAGAGAGAGAGAGAGAGAGAGAGAGAGAGATGGTTTCAAAGCGTAGGTGGAAAGATGTATCAAGTACAACTGTGATAGCACCACAGAGCTGTAACATTTTTGCCTAAAGTTTCAGCAAATCTGTGTCGACCACTAAAAAGTGATAGTTTTGATCTATAAGAGGTAGACTTGAACTGCATCGGTTCAGTGGTTAGCGTGCCGGACTCTCGACCGAAAGGGTGCGGGCTCGAGTCCTACCAAGGGACCGGCCTGGATCAGCTACTGTGGTGTGTCTATTGGCGAGGCACGTTACTTAATTACCTTGGCACTAAATGACTTGCTTGTGTTGCTGTGCCGTAAAGCACCAAACCAAACATGACCCAAACAATGAACTTTCCTTGCACATAACTTGGTTGGCAAACGAACTTTTTCAATGAATTAAAATGTGTTTTCTTTTTGTAAGTGACTGACTGAGATTAAACATGAAAACGTGATAAATTTGAACATATATAATAAAACCAGAGTTAAAAAGTACCTAAAGTTCAAACAAAAAAATTCAATCATTGTTTTCTGTTTATCAATTATTAAAGTAATCAGCTCTCGTTTGGTTTGCTCCATGGTTTGAATTGGCATCCATTTCGTTAATACGCTACATCAGAGAGTGATTAATAGCTTCTGTTGGAACAAGATTATATAAAATTCGACCTCGGTATTCCATTAGTTTGTTAAAAAGAGCATTAAGACTGAATTGTGATCTGAGGCAACTTCCTGTACAAACATTTCATTGGCAACATAATCTGCTAAAACTGATGTGCAGAATCCACTCTAATTACTGTTTAAATATTTATCCCAGGCTCGTGTTTCGAAAGTTTTGTAAAGAGAAGAAAGTTCTACAAGTTTGTCTTCTTAAAAATGTAATTTGATAACATAATACACTGCGAAAAAAATGCATGTAGCATGAAATGACTCGGAAAACAAAGTAGAATACCAAGGTCATTAATTCTAATTGAAACTCTGTGTAGCTTTCAGGAACTTTATTTTGCCAAAATATGTTGTCTTCTAAAATGTGCAGGATAACAGCCATGATTACTCTTTGTTACATATTTTAGAACTAAGATGTTGATCGATAAAGTCTGCGATGAGAAACTTGAACGGCGGTAAATTGCTTGAAGGAAACCATTGTGCTGTCTGGAAAACCAAAACCTCTTACCGGCTTCCTGAATCACGGCGGTTATGGCATGGCGCCCAGTACATAATGTAAAGCCCAAAATACGACTTCTTTGTGACAACGTTTGATTCGTTATGTTTTATTAGATTCGTTAAAATTAGATATTTTCAAGTATTTAAGACTTTTCTGACTTAGCGGAGGTTACCAAAGCTTTTATGTCCCTAATTCTACTGATGGTATGCATTAGCTCTATAGGTCCTTAGTTCTACTGGTGGTATGCATTAGCTCCATAGGTCCCTAGTTCTACTGGTGGTATGCATTAGCTCTATAGGTCCCTAGTTCTACTGGTGGTATGCATTAGCTCTATAGGTCCCTAGTTCTACTGGTGGTATGCATTAGCTCTATTGGTCCCTAGTTCTACTGGTGGTATGCATTAGCTCTATTGGTCCCTAGTTCTACTGGTGGTATGCATTAGCTCTATTGGTCCCTAGTTCTACTGGTGGTATGCATTAGCTCTATTGGTCCCTAGTTCTACTGGTGGTATGCATTAGCTCTATAGGTCCCTAGTTCTACTGGTGGTATGCATTAGCTCTATTGGTCCCTAATTCTACTGGTGGTATGCATTAGTTCTATAGGTCCCTAGTTCTACTGGTGGTATGCATTAGCTCTATTGGTCCCTAGTTCTACTGGTGATATGCATTAGCTCTATTGGTCCCTAGTTCTACTGGTGGTATGCATTAGCTCTATTGGTCCCTAATTCTACTGGTGGTATGCATTAGTTCTATAGGTCCCTAGTTCTACTGGTGGTATGCATTAGCTCTATTGGTCCCTAGTTCTACTGGTGATATGCATTAGCTCTATTGGTCCATAGTTCTACTGGTAGTCTGCATTAGCTCCATAGGTCCCTAATTCTACTGGTAGTCTGCATTAGCTCTATAGGTCCCTAATTCTACTGGTAGTCTGCATTAACTCTATAGGTCTCTAATTCTACTGGCAGTCTGCATTAGCTTTATAGGTCCCTAGTTTGCATTAGCTCCATAGGTCCCTAATTCTACTGGTAGTCTGCATTAGCTCCATAGGTCCCTAGCCCTACTGGAAGTCTGCATTAACTCTATAGGTCCCTTATTCTACTGGTGGTATACATTAGCTCTATAGTTACCTAGTTATACTGATAGTATACATTAGGTCTATAGGTCCCTGGTTATACTACTGGCATGAATTCTAGACTCACTGTCTAGTGCGTAGACATTTTCAAACGAGTTGCCAGATAGCATCGCACTTAGGATTAGTTCAATGGTATTTCTTTACCGATTTCACACCCGTCCTCAATAAAAAAGAAAAGAATGTTATATTCCTCAAACACGTTTGTACATGTTACAATCGATTTTAGGTGCAAGAGGGCCAAACACATGAAAGTTTTAGCTTTTAATTTCGACTACAGTGATCGATTAAACCGATCGTAAATGAATCGAAAATGCTTTAAAAAGACTTTATTTACAATCACGCAAGACATCTAATTCGCAGAGGAAAAACAAAACTATATCAATTAGATTCTTCTAGGCATTGTTAAAAAATAAAGGTAGCGCATAAACTTCCCTAAATTGGAAGACGTTACGGTGATCTGAATTTTTAATTTACTCCAATTAACAGGACTTGTGTCACTCAGCTGTAAAGCCGATCCATCATTTTACAAGCTCTGGTGACTCTGTATGCATAGCTGAAACATGAAATCGTTGGGTAAAGTGTGTATTTTTAACATAAAATTGCACTTTCCTTCTGGAGAATATTCAGCACATTCAATCTGATCCGGCCTTTGTGGCATCTGCCTTCCTATCTGTCCAAAAAATACTAGCAGCTCCAGCAAAGGTGGTTCTACTAATCATCACCAAAACTATGCATGGTAAAATGTCAGTTTCAATTAAAACGAATAATAAGTGAGAGTTGCATCAATATATTTCATAAACATCACATTTGTTTGCAAGTTTCTATCTGATATCTCTCACTTTGAGCCAAGATATTTAATCCAGCTCTCAAAATTGCAACAATTATATGCGAAGAATCTTAAATCTAAAATATAAGTTTATTTAGGTAAAATTCATAACCCATTAATGTACATTTTAAGTATTTATTTCGACACAAAAGCAAAATTGAGATCACACTGTAACTGTTTTGTGATGAAGACTGAATGGATTCCTATCACTTCATCCTACGTTAGAGAGTATATAAAACATCAATGTACTAGATATAATACTTGAGCTTAGTTCGACATATTTGCTTTGAACGTAAACATTGTTGAAAATGTATATTCAGAAGCAATCACATATTTATCAGTAGTGCTATGTGGCATTTTGGGGACAAATGGGGAAATCCTATGTCAAAATTGTCTATAGGTTTAACATTGGGATGATAATATATGGACAAAAGTGTTTAAAGTGACTAAAGCGTTTATGGGGACAAACGTGAATGGTAATGCTAAAATTGTTAAGGGGACAAATTATCGGAAATTTATTGGACAAACGGAAATGGTTATGTTAAAAATATTTTGTACGATCCAACACATCACATATACTATCCAAGCACACACACCTAAATTCCAAATTGGCCTTTCAATTGCTATCCAAACACATACTCCAACACTCCTAGGAAAGGGTCAGAGGGTTCATACACATACGTTCACACAAGCATACGTATTACCGTACACAAGGGTAGGAGTGTTTATAGGCAAACTGTTGCGCACTCACAAACATACAAACTCAAGAAAAGGGATAATCGGGTTTTAAATTTTAGATGTAAACAACATTGACATACGCCAAGAGGAATGGAACAGGTAGGGTGACGTCGCGGTACTGGTCATTGACAACAATGTAGCAAGGTAGTGCTGTGACGTCATGCCACCTGTGTCATTTCTATAGACAAACACGAATCAGTCGCGTTCGTGTCAGTGAATAGTAGAGTAGGGTTTAAAAAATTTTTTAGGCAAGAAAGAATAAATCTTTTCGAGGCATATGAAGTGGCACTGAAAAGGGCCTTTGTCTTCTTCTTCTATTGTCTCCACTTCTTCCACCACGTTCTCACTTTTCCAATAATTCCTTTCTTCTTCTTCTTCTTTTCTTCGTCTGGAATCCAGTCAGGATGTCCCAGAGCTCTAAACTTTTCCTGTACCTTCATCCAGTTCCTGCTCAGTCTCTCAAACTCTTCTTTTCTCTTTATGTTTTCTTTGTCCTTTCTTTCATTTGTCCAGGTCTTTTTAATCTTTTTCACTTCTTCTTCCATCACGTTTTTCATCTTGTCTTCGGCTTTCTTTAACTGGTCTAAGCCCCACTTGACAAAAGACCACTCTGTGCAATTAAATGTATCTTGCAAGAAGCTCCTCACTTTGATGACAAGATCAAGGGCTTCCTTCAATGTCCCCACTCTTACATACTTAGGCTTTATGAATCCTCTTAATTTTCCCATCTCCTCTTCTATCATTCCGGCCACTTCATCCCTGGCTACCTTCAGGCTATTGACTTGACTGGTCATAAAGTCTTTCGAGACTGGATAGCTCCATTCTTTTTCAAGCCTTTCCACCACGTAGGCTGCATCCATCATCCAGAAATAACTATGCCTTAATTCATGAAACAAATTCATTTTTTTTTTTTGAAGTTGTTGACTAGTCAACGTGGGTAGCCAGACTGACTAGCGTTCCGTGTTATATACGTCAAGCACGGACGTGAACGAAAACATCCCTTACACTCACTTCACATAGGATATACTATCCTCACCAACGAACGAGAAAGCATAAAACACACACCTATATACTATCCTCACCAACGAACGAGCAAGCATAAAACACACATATATACTATCCTCACCAACGAACGAGAAAGCATAAAACACACATATATACTATCCTCACTAACGAACCAGCAAGCATAAAACACACAAATATACTACCCTCACCAACGAACGAGAAAGCATAAAACACACACCTATATACTATCCACACCAACGAACGAACAAGCATAAAACACACAAATATACTATCCTCACCAACGAACGAACAAGCATAAAACACACACCTGTTTACTATCCACACAATCGGGATGAGAAGAAAAACACACACCGATATACTATCCTCACCAACGAAGAAGAACGCATAAAACACACCTGTATACTATCCTCACCAACGAACGAGAAAGCAAAAAACATACACACACATATACTATCCACACAAACGAATGCGCATGCAAACACACACACACACACACACACACACACACACACACACACACACACACACACACAACAGTAAGGGAGTGAGTGTTTATAGTCACACTACTCTACATTCACACCAATTGGCAAATTGAATAGTCTCTCTTTTCTAGAGATCTGGTTAGCCCTGAGAAGGGCTGTTTTTTTTTCTTGCACTCCAATTGCACCTGGTTAATGCTGGCACCTCCCAGGAGGGGCACCATACACATAACGACGACTTCAATCTTGCTCCCAATTGACACGTGTGGTTGGGAGTGCAGAGGGAGCTTGAGTGGCCTCATCATTCCAGTTTTCAGTCTCTGGGATAGTGAAGACTTGTTCTCTCTGTCTTCTCCTATGCCAGACCCGGGGATGGTGAGGTCTCTGCGGCTCCCACTCTTGCCGCTGTCTCTCCAACTCCTGCTCCCAATTTTCAATTTGAGGGACAGCGTCTCTCGGTCGTTGTAGTGCTGGTAGTGGTTGTGGCTGAGGCTGTGGTTGTGGCTGTGGTTGAGGTGGTCGTTCTGGTTGTGGAGGCGTCTTCACCTCAGGTTTCACCTCACACTGAGGTCTCATGAAGAGGTGAGGCAGGATCCTTTCCTCCTTCTCTTTCTTCTTTTTCATCTCTTCCTCCTCTTTAATTCTTTCTTCCTCCGCTATGGCCTCCATAGCCAGTTCATCTAAAAGGCGCCTGGCATATTCCAGGTGCATTTGGAGTTCTAAAAGCTTAGCAAGTTTACTATTCACTTTTAATGTTGACGAGTCAACGATGGGTAGTTAGACTGACGATTAAGTCGCTTTATATACTGGAAGCACGGACGTGAAGGTAAACATCCCCTAACACCCAATGGAACACGGAGGGATCGATCCTTTAAAAGAAGCCTGCACCATTGCCAAAGCGTGTTCCTGAGTGTATCGCCAACGATTTATGACCGAAAACACCCTAGCTGTCATCAGTCCTCAAACAACCAATTTTGTCAAACGTCAATACACGGTCAAAGCCCTACGCTGGTTACATTACTTGTGTACAAGGAAGACAAATGGATCCAACACGCTCGCAACGGAGGAGGCGAAAAAGCCATCGGAAGGTATTCAGTAGATGGCTGGGACTTGGAAAACCCCAAGATCGTGTACGAGTTTAACGGGTGCTTATTTCACGGCTGTCCTATCTGCTACCCTCAACGTAACACTAAAAATCAGTTTTTACAACGGACCATGGAAGACTTGTACCAGGCCACTTGTCAGCGACGCTTGAAGTTAGAAGAGCAAGGATACCAAGTGGTAGAAATGTGGAAACACGAGTACGATCAGCGATTGAAAACCGATCCCGAGTTTAAGCGCATCGTGGAAAGTTACAAGCTGGTGGACCCACTGAACCCAAGGGACAGTTTGTACGGAGGACGGACGAATGCCACCTGCTCGCTATACCAAGCCGAAGAGGAGAAAGGAGAGGAAATCAAATACTTGGACGTGTATTCTCTGTATCCGTACGTGTGCAAATATTGTCACTTTCCAGCAGGGCACCCACAATTGCTACCGGAACACATTGACGTGGACAATATTCGACAATACGAAGGATTGATCAAATGTAAAATCTTTTAAAGATGACAATAAACGTGTCCTGAAAAAAGTATAAAAACTCTTGTATTGTCTGTCTTCTTGTCAAAAGTGAGATTCCTTTCACTACTACTATGGCTACCTCTACTGTCTCTGCTCCCTCTTCCTCCACTTTCAAAGTCATTGACGAACATAGATCGGACTAGTTGGGAGGCCTTGTATCTTCGCCATCCCTTTAACATGCTCATTGCCGGACCGAGCGGTTCAGGCAAAACCGAATTTGTCAAACGTTTGACCGAACATAAACACCATTTGATCGATCGTCCCCCTCAACGCATCGTGTGGTGTTACATAGAGTGGCAATCAGCGTACAGCCTTCTGCGAGAAAGTCAAGGCGATTCCATCGTCTTTGTGGAAGGCATTCCTGGCGAGGACGACGGGATCGTGTCTGACCCTAGTCAAACTCATTTGGTTATTTTTGACGACATGTTAGGAGAAGACGAAGAAGAAATTAAACTGTGGTTTACACGCAAAGGGCATCATCGTAATGCCAGTGTCATTTACATCACCCAAAATTTGTTTCAACAAAGTAAAGCCCATCGTACGATCAGTCTCAATGCTCATTACGTGGTGTTGTTTAAAAGCCCTAGAGATAAATCGCAAGTACAAGTCTTAGCCAAACAGTTAGGGACGCCTTGGCTGACAAATGCGTACGACGATGCCACTCAAACCCCACACGCTTATTTACTCGTGGATTTAAAACTCACCACTCCCGATTATTTGCGATTTCGTACCCATCTGTTTCACCACTGGTGCCAAGACGGAGGGCCTGTCGTGTACACGTCCCCTTCGTCGACTTAATCACAATCACCAAAAAAATCGATAAAAGCTCGGTCACTTTGACTCTGTCTCACACATCGTCAGCATGACGTTCCTTCAGTCTCATCTTCCCATTAAATTGATTCGTGCCTTGTACGATATCAGTCGCGATAAAAATCCACAAATACGTGCTCGTGTCTTAGAAGCTAGTCTCAAAGTAGTCTTACGATGGTTTACGGTGACAGCACGTCAATTACTGCAAGGCATCATTCAGACTCCACGTCAAACCAAACGTTTTTTTGAGAGAAACAAAGGCGCCTTGACGCAACTAGCCGATCCTTGCATCGACACTCAAACCAAAAGGCAAATCAATTTGGAACCTGGAGGTAGCGTTTCTCTAGGAGGTGTCATCATTCGTTCCCTCTTAAAATGGGATCCTAATGCTCCCAAAGTCGTCCCCAAGACAAAAGCCACGCCCAAACGTACCCAGAAGAAAAAGAAAAAGAGCAACGGTGTCAAGACCAAGTCACAGTCTCAGAAAAAGAAAAAGAAAAGTCCACAGAAAAACAGTTTTTACTCGCAAGAGAGTGTCTCCAAAAACTTCTCCTCCAGCGGTGACACCCTCTTCCTCTTTAGCGGCTGTGGCCGCTGCTCACAAAGTACCTGCCCCCAAAATCAAAGTCCAAGAGAGAACGGGTGTGTTACAGAGTTTACTGGATTTGTCCAAGCAAGAACTGTCCCGATTTAGTCCGTTGCGACCTCTTCCACGACGTGTGTTGCCTGTCATCAAGTTGATACGACGTAACGACAATCAGTGGCGACGCATTCCAGTATAAAAAAGACCTGAGGCAAACAATACGGATCAGTGTTTTGTGCTGCTGCACACCCAAAGATATCCCCTCCAAGAAGTGTACACCGTTACCATCGTCGTTCTTCTTTGGTTCAAAACGGAAAAGGAAAACGAAAAAGACAGTCACGTCATCCTAAGAAACGCTTAGCCAAACATCGACGTCACTCTCTGAAAAGGCACACTCGTCCAAAGAAAAGGAGAAGCCACCAAAAGGGAGGTTTCTTTGGCCCTTTCCTTGAATTCGATAAGATAGCCGATAAATTTGTCACAAGGGTAAAGGACAGGCTCCAAAAAAAAAAAAAAATAATAATAAGATAAAAGACGCATGTCGAGCCATGAATGTCAGTGTATGTTGTACACCAAAAGATGTCACCTCATCGTCATTCTCCTGCCCAGAAAGGAAAAGAAAAAGACAGTCTCGTCATGCGAAAAAACGCTTAGCCAAACATCGACGTCACCCCCAGAAAAGACACACTCGTCCAAAGAAAAAGAGGAGCCGTCAAAGAGGAGGATTCTTTGGCGATTTTGGAAAACACATCGTCACCTTTATGACGAAGCGATAGTCCCCCAAAAGGATAAAAGGCTGTGTGACAAGTCATCGACGTTAGTGTATTTTTGGTGTGTGTCTCGGAATCAACAAACAAAGATGTCACCCCGCAAAAGACATTCCTCTTCTACCCCCAAAGGAAAGAAAAGGAAAGGACTGCCTCCTCGTTTAGTCAAACATTGGGACATGTTGTCTGTCCTGTCCAAAGCTCCTCCACCCATGCGAAAACAACTCATTCAAACTGCCTCCAAAGATGTCATTGATACGGTGAGCGAATGTTGTCTGAACGTCTTGAAAGGCACAATACCTTTGACTAAACATCAGAAAAATTGCTTAGCCAAACATCGACACGTTCTTCGCCAAATGGTCCAAAAGAAAATACCAATTCGTCAAAAGAAAAAGATGGTGCAACGCGGAGGATTTTTACCCCTGTTAGGACTTATTACCAATGTAGCGAAATCTATACTGAGTGCAATGGGACATATTATACCCGCCTTAATTCCAAGATAAAAGACCAAGAAGATAAAAGGAGAACACTGGAGTCAAAAGATCTCAGACGTGATCCTTGATATCTGATGGAAGGACGAAAACTGACTTTAGTCCCTTACAAACGATGGATGGAATACCATCGTTGGCAAGAACAATGAACCCCACATTTACCTCCCAATCCTGATTTGACCGAGATGTCCCAGTTTCAACATGAACTGCAATCGTTGATAGATCGCAGCGATTTGTCAGAAACGGAAAAATCTCAACGGCACGGTCATTTGTTGTAACGACTGCAACTCTTTCATCAAAAAGCTTTAGACGAAACAGCTCAACCCACTCTGAAAGATTTTAAGGCCTTGATGAAAAGTTCACCACCACTACCACCACAACCACTACCACTCCCAATAGTCAAGACAGAGTTAGCCCCACGGTTGCCTGAGGAACAAGAGGCAAGAGAAGTCTTTCAAACACCGTCAGCAGCTCCCATCGCTAGTAAGATTGCAGCGTCCTTTTTGACCCCTTCCCCTACACCGCAACAAGAAGAACTTAAAGCTTGGGTTAAAAAGATGATGTCCACTCCTCCTTCGACAGAAGTGAAAAAGAAAGAAGGGAAACCAGAAGTGAAAAAAGAAAAAAAGACCAAAGCCATCCCATTACCACCACCACTACTACCACCACTACCTTCCACTTCTACACCCGTGGCACATCGGACACGTAAAACCGTTTCTAAACCACCCCTCGTCCCATTCAGAGTAGCATCAGTGAAGATTGGATCACTTATTAAAACATGGAGAAGGTGTTAGGCAGCATTTACTACGATCCATCCCATTCCGCAGGTGACGGAGGAGTTCAGAAATTGTATCGTGCTGTCAAAACTCGACTGAAAAGTATCCGTTTACCTCATGTGCAAGGCTGGTTACAAGAACAAGCCACGTACACCTTACACAAACCCATTCGACGAAAATTTTCCAGAAGTGGCACCCAAGTAGAGGGTATCAATCACCAACGGCAAGCCGATTTAGCCGATGTCTTTCATTTGGCCACCTACAATCGTGGCTACAAATATTTGTTTTGTGTCATCGACGTCTTTTCCAAATTTGCTTGGGTCGTGCCATTGACTTCCAAATCGAGCAGTGAGTTAGTGAGAACCCCGCAACTGGTGTTGAAACAA
This sequence comes from Megalonaias nervosa, assembly GCA_016617855.1. Lineage (NCBI taxonomy): Eukaryota > Metazoa > Mollusca > Bivalvia > Unionida > Unionidae > Megalonaias > Megalonaias nervosa. Next base: position 38,700 of record JAECUM010012167.1, read on the forward strand.
AGTGGGCGTCACCCTCTTCGATGGCAAACTGACAAAGGCACCGAATTTTTGAACAAAGCTTTCCAAAAAGAATTGAAGAAACGTGACATTCATTTTTCACCACCGAGAATCCCGAAACCAAAGCTAGCATCGTGGAACGTTTTCAACGCACCTTGAAAGAACGCATGTGGAAATATTTTACATCAACACACTCTCAAGTACATCGACGTCTTGCCACACCTCGTCCAATCGTCCAATCAATCTTACCATCGGAGCATAGGGCGTGCCCCCCAAGAAGTGACTCCCGACAACGAAGTGACCGTCTTTGAGCGCCTGTTTGGTACGTCCCCGACAGTGCCTGTCCCCAAGAAAGGTGGAGTGTTGGCATCAGGAGATTGGGTACGCATTGGCAAAACCAAACGCACTTTTGACAAAGGTTACTTACCCAACTGGACCACCGAATTGTTTCGTGTCACCGAACGTGTGCGTGGCCGTCATCCTCCCATCTATAAATTGGAAGATATGAACGGGGAAGTGTTAAAAGGAACGTTTTACTTGCCCGAGTTACAACGTGTGATTAAAAAAGAAGACGACGTGTACGAGATCGAAAACATTCTCGATTGAAGAACTCGTAAAGTAGGAAAGAAACGTGTCAATGAAGTCAAAGTACGTTGGAAAGGATATCCTCTCACTTTTGACTCTTAGATCGACGCTTCGCAACTCATCGACTATAAAAAGAAGTGACCATCATGCCCTTCAACACAGCCTCAGTTACTACAGTGACCACTCCGTCGCCCAGTTCTTCTCTGCAAGATCTACAAAAGCAACCCTTGTGGGTGTGGTGTGGAGAACTTGTGCCTAAAACGCAAATCGTCTTTTTCTGCCAAATCTTTGTGCTGTATTGTGTCATCGGTGCTGCCATTACCAATTTGAGTTTGCAACAAGGAGACAAACAATTGTGGACTATTTTACTGAGCAGTTGCATTGGTTACCTTCTTCCCAATCCGTCTCTGAAATATTCCTCTAACGGAAACAACAACAACTGTGGCCTTGCGTCCAACGTTAGTCACCAATCCAATCACAACAATCCTCTTTTAGACACTTCTCTGACTTCCAGTGACTCCTTGGACACTAGAACTGTGGAATCATGAACAACCAATTCTACTTAACGTTACCCAGTGACAGTTCCATGGAGGTGTTTCCCAATAACACTTTGTGCTGTTACACGGCCAGATTACCTCAAGCCATCCAATTAGATCACGAAGCCCATTGGGAAGTGGCTTTAGGGGAAATGATTCACCCTACACAAATCAAAAACATCATCGAAAATCAAAACACATTTACGGTAGAAGTTCATGACGAACAAGTGCAACAAGCCTTGGATGAACGTAGCAGTATAGCTGACTCTATGAAATCACAAGACCCCAAAACTAAACGAACGACTTACCTGTTGAAAATTCCTGCGGGCTATTAGTTTAGTGGTCAACATTTGGTGAACGCCATGGCTGACAGGTTCAATTTCTTGTTTGGTAAAGTCTTGGAGAAAACCAGAAAAAGTGTCAGGATCGATTACCACAAAATATCTCGTCGCCTACTCATCAAATGTTCTGAGGACAAAGTATTGGCCATTACATTTTGTCCTGAATTGTATGACATTATGGGTGGAGACCCCAAGTTCATCAAGATTGCAAACGAAATACCAGCCGTGACCAGTAACTCAGATTTTGGGAGATATTTTAGATTCCCTGTAGAAATGAACCAAGGACTGAATTTGATTTTTGTGTACTCCGATGTGGTGGAGTACAACGTGGTGGGACACACCTCCGTACCGTTACTGCGTGTCATTCCTTTCAAAGTGGATTCTGCCACGGCTGCTGACGAGGAAGGTGGAAATACCTATCACGTTCACCGCGAATTTGTACATCCTCACTATTTGCCCGTCAGCAAGTCTTTTTTCGACACTGTCAACATTACTATAAAAGGAGATCTGGGACAAAATATTTCATTCACCAAAGGGAAAGTCACAGTGAAACTCCATTTTCGAAAACGATTACTCTAACTTTTTGTCAGTCATGTATCCTGTGTACCAAGGAGTCGCTCGACAGCGAGGACATGGTTTAGGTGATATGCTGAATTTGGCCTTTCGTACAGTGGTTCCCGTTTTGAAACCTATGGTGACACGGGGATTGCACGCCTTAAAAGATGCCGCGTTGACGCAAGGTAAAGAATTTCTCCAAAATGTCATCATTGACAAACAAAACCCCAAAGAAGCTTTCTTGAGAGCAGGCAAAAATGTCTTGCTTCAAACGGGCAAAGACCTTTTGGGTCGGCGAGAAACTCCTATAAATGTCCTGGGCAATGCTGAGTCATGCATTCCTGCTTCCCTGACGCCACAGCAAGGACAAGGCAGACAAAGACGACGAAAACACCCCTTCAGAGGACTTCACACTCCTAGAGCTAGAAAGTCTAAGAAAAGAAAAAACTGTCCGAGAGTTGATTATTAAAAATAAGAAAATGATGTACCGAGAGTCTTGTGCTTGTTCCAAGTCGGAACTGGATCTGTTTGCTATGCCACCCACCATGATGACGATGAAAGAATCTCAATGGGTCGAATTTCATCCCGTCTCCTCTTTGACGGATTCAGCTCCCATCGAGTTTGAAATCAAAGGACAGCCGGAAGATTATTTCGATCTGAATAGCAGTCACTTGTACCTGAAACTGAAAGTGATCAAAACCGACAACACCAATTCGGGAGCCGATGCCAGAGTAGCTCCCGTCAACAATTTCATGCATTCCTTGTTCAGCGAAGTGGATTTGTACTTGAATAACAAACTGGTCAGCAGCAGTATGGATACTTACCCTTACCAAGCGTACCTAGAAAATCTCTTGACGTACGGAAAAGAGGCCAAGAACACTCATCTGGATAATTGCGTGGTATGGAAACCTGACACCGCAGGTGAAGACACGTTTAACGACACAACCCTGACAGCCGATGACAATCCTCATAATGTAGGTTTTAACAACCGTCGAAGGAAAATTCTACAAGGTCGTAGTTTAGAACTGATGGATCGTTTGTATTTGGACATGTGGTTGCAAGACATGTATTTGCAGAACGGAGTGGATATTCGTCTGAGACTCAATCGCAGCAGTGTCGCTTTCCATTTGATGACTCATGCCAACGAATACAAAACCATCATCCAAGAAGCCATACTTTACGTGCGTCGTATAGAAGTGTTACCTAAAGCGGGAAACGACATCAGTCAAACATTGAGCAGATCGACCGCCAAGTATCTGATACGACGTGTAGAAGTGAAAACATTCACCATTGCTGCTGCATTCCGATCCAAGATCGAAGATCATCTGTTCCAAGGACAGTTACCCAAACGTTTAATCGTTCGCATCGTCAGTGATGCAGCCCTCAACGGAGCCCACGATCAAAATCCTTTCCAGTTTAAGCACTACAGAGTGTCCACGATCGAAGTCAGTCGCGGTGGCAAGACTTTGTGTACCAGACCCTTCGAACCTAACTTTGCCCAGAAGAATTACTTGAGATCGTTTTTGTCCCTGTACGAAGCTACGGGGCAACTAGGAACCAACGCCAGTCACGGTATTTCGTACGAAGATTATGTAGGAGGTTACACTTTGTGGGCCTTTGATTTAACTCCAGACCAAGGCAGCGACGAGGGACATTTCCACCCTATAAAATCCGGTCAACTGCGTGTGGAACTTCAGTTTGCAGAAGCTCTCACTGAGACGGTCAACGTAATCCTGTATGCTGAATTCGATAATACCATAGAAATCAATAGTTTGAGAGAAGTCATTCTAGACTATTAGACACAATGGAAGACTCCTATCCCTCATTGAACAGTGGAGAATCTTTGGACATGGAATGGGAGGATAGCGTGAAAGCAGAACCCCAAGACCAAGACAAAGAGGACGAGGTAGTCAAGTCCAGATGGCCAGAACAAGAACAACATTTAGTGTCCTGTTTTGCTAAACACCTAGCGGATACAATTACGGAATTGAGTAAGAGAGATTGTTATGGATGTCAAAACGATCATCCCAGTCAAATTCAACACGATAAATGTCTGGGAATGAGTCAAGAAGAAAAATTGGACGAGTATCTGGACGAAGCTTGGAGTCTCATTTCAGAAGAAGCAGTGTTGCATGAGTGGTATAAAGGCTTGCGTGATCTTTCCTGCCCTCCATTGACTACTCTAGAGATCTATCGCATCGAAGCTCTCTTAGCCCAGAGTGCGGAGACAAGGCAAAGAAACGGCTACTTGACAGAGCGTTTCAAACAAAAAGTCAGAATTGAATTGATGACTTATCATTACCTGTGAGGAAAAAAAAAAACAGCACAACAAAAAAATGGATACCTGGGAACTTTATTACCTTTTGAACAACAGTTCGTATACTGCTTCTTGGAATCCTGTCGTGTGCGCTAAAGATGAACTACCTCATCGCAAACCTCAAGACCATCAAGCTTATGTCATCAACACGGACGAAAGTCATCTTCCAGGAACTCACTGGGTTGCCGTCTACTTCCCTCAAGAGAATTGTGTGGAATATTTTGATTCGTATGGATTATCCCGTTTGGAAGACGATATCATTGACTTTATGAGAAGAAATGCCCAGACGACACGATACAATAATGTGAAATTAAAAGCACAGATTCCATGGTGTGTGGACAATATTGTGTGTATTTTCTTCATCAACGCAGTCTTGGATATTCTTTAGAACATTTAGTGACTTATTTTGTTCGTCATTCTTCTAGAAACAATGAGAAAGTAGATCGATAGTTTTCTGACCATTATGGTTATCTTTTGTCTTTAGCTAGGAAACGTAGTGTACATCAATGGCCTCATGACTTCCATCAATGGAAATCTCACATGATTTCACAACGTTGTCAACCTTGTCAAAAATAATTTGTTTGATGTTATTGTTACTTGTTACTTGTTACTTGTTGGTTGAATAAAAAAATGTTGTGTTTTGAAAACAAATGTGTCTGTTGTTTGTTTTCAAAAAACACTGTGAATATATGCTCTTTGACTTCTCTCTATCCCTCACCATGACATTCGCTATCATAGCACTCCGACACTAAAACCGAGTAGGAATGTTTTCTATCGCGTCCGTGTTTGAACCATATAAAGCCTTCCAGACTTGCCCAGCTGAACGAAGCTTACGTCAGTATACATCGTGTCAGGCTAAACCTGATACCGAAGCCTGAAGAGATAGAGAATGTCAGGATGTTAGTTATAGCCCAAGACCTAATAGAAGAGGTCTTCAGAGAGGAAATTAAGAAAGAACTAGAAGAATGGACTGAGAAGTACAGATTTCAGAAGAAGCAGAGAGAAGAACAACAGCAGCAAGAACAGCAGCAGCAGCAGCAGCAGCAAGAACCAGACAGAGGTTTTGTGGACTGCCGTGTGGACACCAAAGAATTGTCTTTCTCTTTCCGCAGAAGCAGACCGTTTCGTATAGGAAAGCCTGCCGCCAGACGGGTACGCAATCTTAGACAGTAAAAAAAAATAAGATTGCCATTACTCCCGTTAACAAAAAAACCCAGCCCTTTTCAGGGCTACCCAATACTCTAGAAAAGAGATACTAATTCAATTTGCCAAAACTTTTAAAATTTTAAAAAATAAATAGAAGTGTGTCTATAAGCACTTCTTTTCTTTTGTCAGTAAAAAAAATCCACCCTTTGTTTTCTCTGTCTTGTCAAATCGTGCATGTCTGTGTTTGTAAGTAAAAAAGTAAAAAAGTCAACGTGAGTGCTTCTTTTAGGTCCGCGCGTTTCATGTGATGGTAAGTTTTGGTATTAGGGGATGTTTTCCTTCACGTCCGTGCTCCAGGAATATAAAGCGGCACAAATGTCAGACTGGCTACCATTGTGGACTAGTCAACTTCGATGAAGATGAGTAGCAGATTAGCCAAATTGTTGGAGCTCCAAATGCACCTGGAGTATGCCAGGCGTCTTTTAGACGAACTGACTATGGAGGCCATAGCGGAGAAAGAAAGAATAGAGGAGGAGGAGGAGAAGAAAAAGAAAGAAAAGGAGAAGGAGGAAAGGATCCTGCCACACCTCTTCATGAGACCTCAGTGTCAGGTGAAACCTGAAGTGAGGACACAACAACCAGTACGACCACCTCAACCACAGCCACAACCACTACCAGCACTACAACGACCGAGAGACGCTGTCCTTCAAATTGAAAATTGGGAGCAGGAGTTGGAGAGACAGCGGCAAGAGTGGAAGCCGCAGAGACCTCATCATCCCCGGGTCTGTCATAGGAGAAGATAGAGAGAACAAGTCTTCACTATCCCAGAGACTGAAAACTGGAATGATGAGGCCGCTCAAGCTCCCTCTGCGATCCCAACCACACGTATTAATTGGGAGCAAGATTGGAGTCGTCTTTATGTGTGTGGTGCCCGCCCTAGGAGGTGCCAGCATTAACCAGGTGCAATGGGATTTCAAGAAAAAAAGCCCTTCTCAGGGCTAAAAAGATCTCTAGAAAAGAGAGACTATTCAATTTGCCAATTGGTGTGAATGTTGAGTAGTGTGACTATAAACACTCACTCCTTTACTGTTGTGTGTGTGTGTGTGTGTGTGTGTGTGTGTGTGTGTGTGTGTGTGTGTGTGTGTTTGCATACGCATTCGTTTGTGTGGATAGTATATGTGTGTGTATGCTTTATGCTTTCTATTTCGTTGGTGAGGATAGTATATAGGTGTGTATTTTATGCGTTCTCCTTCGTTGGTGAGGATAGTATATCATATGTGAAGTGACTGTAAGGGATGTTTTCGTTCACGTCCGTGCTCCACGGACATAAAGCAGAGCGTTTGTCATTCGCGCCATCATTCCATATCGAGTTGCAATTACTCCTCGCAAGAAGGAGATATTGCAGTACCCAGCTCATATGGACACCAGAGGGTCCCAGTTAACGGAAAATCCAAGGGTCTTCAATTTGGCTCATGAAGACCCACTACAAAACAATCATGATCCTTACGATCCCTCCTCGTCGTCAAAAACAAAACCTACACAGGCACCAAACTGAGATAATAAAAATGGAAGGGCAAACCTTCCCCCCAGATTGGGAAATATTTTCGGAAAACGGACAAGTACACTATGTACAAAAAATTCAAACTAAACAATAATACCCAATGCACCAAATTTATAACTCAATGATTGCTCTACCAATTGAATAGGTGGCTCACACAACATTGGTATAAGGAAGTCCATTAGCACAACTGGACTAGATGTGACATTAAAACCGACCTAGCCGTTAGGTCGGGGCGCGTGGTGGCGGGTCTTGGTGTGCCCTGTGTGACTGTCCCCGGGGCGCTTCCATGGTGTTTTTGCGCGGCCTTTTCTGGGTTCCGTCTCCTCCTTTCCTCGCCAGCTGTGTGGATGTAGAGTGTGTCAAAGGTCAGAGGTCAATCGGAAAAGCTTTGGTAAAGGCTAGCACTTGGGCTAAGTGCCTCTCTAGGGGAGCAATGTCGCCCAGCCTGGGGCGGCATCCAGCCGAGGCCGAGTGCCCCCCTAAAGGGGCTATTGCCCAGCCTTGGGCCTGGAGTGCCCCAATAGGGGCCTCTGGTTCAGCCCGGGACCTACAGTCGTAAAGCACATGGTGCATAAACGACTATAATCCCTCAAGTCAAGTCATTCGCGCCATTCAACACTGAATAGTCAGCCATGGCAAGTAACTGGAGCAGCAGTAGAGCTGGACCCTACAACTTTGTAGAGACCTTATTTTTGAAAATTAAGGGTTCCCTGAAAAAAAAAAAAATTTTTGCCTTAATAATGAAAACTTCTTTAATTGACCAGATTTTTTCACAATCTGGTCACATACGTATGTCATTCACCCTCTCTGCTGCTATAAATTAAACAGCCATTATAGATATTATCAATAATGAGTATTGGAGAACCACATTCAGCTAAATTAGCTCTACTGCTGCTATGATTTTTATCCAAAAATTGTATCAAGTCCGTTGCGATATCTTGACCTAGGATCATGTAAATTTATCGTTACAAAACCAAAGGGAGCAGTTTGTGCTTTTGAAAAGAAATTTTTAAATTTGTTCATGTCCATGTCGCCTGAACACCAAGTATAATAAATATTCTGCAGCGTATGATTATCAACTCCGTTGAACACAACTAAAACATTACAATTATCTCTGATTACTTTTGGAATTTGTGTATATCTCTGTGTAACATAAATCACGTCTGTATTTTTATGTCTACCTCGTGAAAATATTCTAGCTGGATTTGTTTGTTTGTCCAGCATAACATCATCATACACTACTAAATTATTAATGAATACATCCAGATCATCTACGGATGGTGCTTCATCAATATCAGTAATAAAGTCTATGATATTGTCTTCATGTAACGATTTTGAGTTTTCATTAAAATCTTTAAGTACTTCGTAACATCGTTGATCATCTACAGATGGCGCTACTAAATATAATTTATCCCACTTCAACCATCGCATTATTAGATTAAGCAATAATTGCGTCTTTTCACTTCCAGATGGGCCTATTATAATCATTCTGATAGAATTTGGTAACGCTGGATGGTGTTTTACTGGTTCTTGTTTTCGTGTCGCAGAAAAGTCAATTATATCCATATAATAAATAATATGAGTCTATATTGTGTTCGATGCAGAGCACCTACCGATACTACTGAATTAACAACAATAACAACAAGAAATAAAAGACGTGTACTTACAGGCAAGTGTGTGAAATGTGGTACCAAGAAATATAAATTTGTCTCCATGACTAAGTCAGGAACAAAGACAGGTGGTGATATCGCTGCTTTATTAGGAAAATTACCAGGAACTCCGTGGGCTAAATACCCTGGTGAGAAACATTTACCCGGATATAATTATTGTGGTCCTGGAACTCGTCTTGATATCCGACTTGATGATCAAGATCAACCAAAACCAGGAGAGTATCCAGTAAATAAGATTGATCAAGCCTGTCATGTTCATGATGTTGCTTATAAAAGTAAAGATTTGCAACAACGACATCTCGCAGATGTGAAATTGATTCACGCGTTAAATGCTATACCTAATAAATCTCTCAGAGAAAAATTAGCTAGTTTTCTAGTAAAAACTGCTATGAAAGGTAAACTAGTGTTAGGGGCTGGCAATTAATTATATAACTATCATAATGGAATCTGTTTATTATTCCCCGAGAGGATCCTGGAGAGGTAAGGCAGCGATTAGTAAACTCGCCGAAGCAGCAAAAGTTTCACGTAATGTCGCTGCATCATGGTTAGCACGACAGGCAATATGGCAAATCTTCCTAAGTCCACCTAAAAGAATTCATTACGCGCATTTTGGTGTTAGCGTTCCTAATGAAGTTCATCAAGCGGATATTTTATTTTTACCACACGATACCATTAAAACACGTGGACGAAAATCACGCACGTACAAATACGCGTTAACTGTCGTTGACATTGCTAGTAGATATAAAGAAGCGGAGCCGTTATCAACAAAGACAACATCTGAAGTTGCATCTGCGTTTGAACGTATTTATCAACGTGATGGTCTACGATGGCCACGGTTATTACAAGTTGATCCCGGTAACGAATTTCTTGGAGTAGTATCATCGTTGATGAAGAAACGTAACGTTAAAATCAGACGAGGACATACTGAAATTCATCGTGATCAGGCAATCGTTGAACGATTTAATAGAACTCTTGCCGAGCGGTTATTCGGATATCAATATGCAAAGGAAATATCTACTGATCTCAAAGATAGATCTCGTGAATGGGTTGCAAGATTACCGAGTGTGATAGCTGCGTTGAATAATGAAATTACTCGTGCAACTTCCATGAAACCTTCTAATGCGATCAAAAAAAAATATATACCCAATGGCTACGGACAACGACATGAATCTTTCTCTCAACCAGTATTAGGTAATGTTACAGTTAGATATTTATATGAACCTGGCGAACTTGAAGGTGGTAAAAAAAGAGCAACCGATCCTATCTGGAGCGTGACTACACATAAAATTTCTAGCGTGGTTAGATCCACTGGTAGACCTCCAGTATACAGACTAGATTCTACAGCCCCTCAACGTGGATTTGTACGTGAACAATTACAAGTAATTCCTGCAGATACACAATTACCACCAAGCTCAATTTTGTAAACGTCCAGAACCTCGACGTCGATTACAATCAAGACAAGTCAGCATTACATTTTCACGTGTATGACCAAGATCACTATTAATTCTGTCTACGGTAAATTGTCTTGGATTATTATTTGAATGCTGCCATGACATATTACAGTTGCAACTTGCGCAATGATTATTTTGTAGTTGTTTTAGTTTTATAATAAATTCAACATCAATATCAAAATCACGTTTATTTTTTTTTTGTCACATTGTTTATAACCAGCTAATTTTTTATTGATATCGATATTGTTAGTGATTTCTTCAGTTATTACGTAATCTACAATAACTCTACGCAGTTGCGATATTCTCCTGACTCGAGATACGGCGAGATAGACTAAATTTGACCATTCGATCCTATCATCTACAATCCAGATTCTAGTATCAGTTATAGTTAATCCCTGTGACGAGTGAATCGTTATAGCGTATCCTAGCGTCCATGGCGATTTATTCATACTCAGCGCATTCTCAACGACATTAATATCGACTAAAATAATATCATTCAAGACAAGATTCTGTATTCCACCACCTGGTATTTCAACTTCAATATTCTGTCGTCGAGTATCTGCTGGGCGATAGCACAAAGGTACAGGTAACGTTGGAAACTTTTCTTTATGTAACGTAAATAATTTCTTTTGCAGTTCATCACGAACTATCTTTCTACTTGCGACTATCAAATCAGCGGGATTCCATAAAATCCAAAAATCACTCATAGTTGTCTCTGGAATTACTTTACGCATTATCTCACATTGTATTTTATCTGGTTGTAGTCTGATTAATCTTTTAAATTCCTTCAGCGGTTCATCGATAGCTCTATGGTCATCATGTATTTCTTCATAATAATCTACGTTATTCTTTAGCCATTCATGTGGAGACTGTCCAACAAAGGGTGGTGGTTGACCATGATCGCCACACATAATCACATCAGTATTCTTTGTCAATAACCATTCAAGAAATGTCTTTAGTGTTTCTAACGACACCGTGCATATCTCGTCCCATATAATATATTTAGGTATATATTTTTCACCCATTCGCTCAGGAGTCCACGTGTCTCCGCACCATCTAAAGAAACTGTGATATGTACATGATTTTACTCCTCGTTCTTTTATTTCTCTAGCAAGTTTATGTGTAGGTGTCAAAACAATTATATCTGAACTATTATTCATAAATAAATAAATCGCACGAGTTGTTTTACCTGACCCTCCACACCCATTAAGATAAACAGTCTTATGTCTAGCCACAGGATCGTACACAGATGGTGCAGATGACTTTGATGTTTGATTATTATTTCTGTAATATATTTCCTTAATTTCAATATCGGCAGATTCAGAATAACTAAGTATATTTTCTTGTTTTATCCTCCACGTCCCCCATTCACCATTACCGAGTTTTAATAAATCCTTATATTTTTTATGTATATAAAATGAATCCGTAGCGACTCTGACAGCGTAACGAGGAAATTTATTTATCATCGATAGTAGGTTTATCGAAACATATGCCAACATCGAAGATCTTAAATGAGTAAATTGTGGTGAGTCGCCATCAAGGTAGCTCACAATGGTGCCTAGTTTTGTTCCATCTGATAAATAAGCATTACATCTGTTTATAAACGTATTTTTCTCCGTTGTATCAGCGATTATAAAATCTAGTTCAGCGTCGTCCATAATCAATCTTGTACACGCTCGTTTATAATCGTATGAACCACCTTGAGTAAACTTACCGATTATCTTTCTACCGAGATCCTTTGCAAATTTTTCATCATGCTGGTTCCTGCATTTATTTATTTTAATGATATTATCTTCATCAATATCAGGGAATTCCTTCCTGGCATCATCGACACTAAATCTATCCGGTTCTGGTAACCAAACTTGCTTCTGTGAACTATACGATATAATTGCTTCAGTTACCCTCAACGATATTAAAAATCCAGCATCAAGCATATACCGCAATAGTACTATCGGAACCCAACATTTTTCTGAAAAATGTCTTCCAAACCAAGCTTAAGTAATCGGATGGAGACCCTCTCTAAACTCGAATAATTCTACATGAGCAAATCCTGTTAGGTCAACATCTGGTCCTTCCATGGGAAGGGGTCCGTTTATTGCAACCCTGGTCATGTCATGTGTAGGATGTCCGAATCTCTTAAAGTATTTAGAACATACTCCATATCCAAGAAAACTCCCAGGATAACATGCAGTCATATCAACTGAGATAACATCATTATAATCGTATTTGGTGTTCCATAACCCACCGTGACCATATTCTATACAACTTTTCTTGACATCTTCAAGGAATTCTGATCGTGTCGTTTTCCATGAATTTTTCTCCTGAGCGAAATGGGCAGCAACCGATGGTACGTAAAACAGTTATTCAGTAATTGTCCAACTATGACATCATCAGAGGTATATTTCAATGCAAGATGTTCCATTTCCTCATGGAGAGATTCTGTACGATAAATATCACCATTGGGTCGTACAAATTGATCATAATGATTATATTCCGAACTCTGAAATAACCAAACAGAAACAGGATCGGTTTTACTAATATTTTTTATAAAATCAAAGATATCACCGTCATAAAACTTAACTTTTCTATCTCGTGGAAATATCGTTACAGCAGCAGTCCATGCGTGCGCGTTATGATCAACGATTGTTATAGGGTATCCATTTTTTATATATTTTGGTTCGTATAATATCTCTCCGGTTAGTGTTTTTACTGTTATTGGAAATCTTAATAACTTTTCTAGTTCAGCAACATCCTTAATAGATGCACCAGCATCTTTAACCATTTCTGCCCATGTGTTTATTTTTTTATGTCTTAAATCTGTTAAGCCATTACCACGTATCGCATTTGTAAAATGTTCTGTAACTCGTTCAGCTACACAGATTATTCTTGATATTTTCATCGGCTTGAGATCCGCAACATTAGGTTTATCATTTAGCGAATATATTGCGTAGACAACTGCAGTCGCTTGATAACCTTGTACATAGTAAGGTTTATCAATGCCAGTAAGTATTCCAGGTTTGGATCTGTTATTTAAGAAAACAATATTACCCCCGGACTGCACACGGACTGGATCACGCTTTTCACGAATAATCCAGATATCGTCATCTGTCTCTACAATAAACTTTATTAAAATGAAATATTTTTGATTATCAAGGTGATTAATAATTACTTTTCCTCGTTTGTCGTTCATCATGTTAGTAACATTTCCAACTCTGAATGTTGACCACACATGAGCAGCACCATCGTCACGAAATTCCTTTTTTTGCTTCACGAATACGTTCGGTTACATCCTCATCCGTTAATGCTAGATCCTGCATCGAAGTACTAAATTTATATTCTGATAATCTGTCAAGGTCAAATCTAGCAGGGGAAGGTTCAATCGCGGATAATTCCTCCATATTATAATTAGGGCAAGTATATATTTAATTGAACATTAATCTTTTGTATATGATTCAACCAAATCAATGCCACTGGTTAAAAATCGGTTATACGTCTCCGTGTAACAGATCATGCGTGGATGAATATTGTAGTTATCATATGCAATGTGTCAGAAATGGAAGTCTAGGACCAAAACCGTGTATTGTGTGTAGTGCTGGAGTGCGAGGAAAAACTCAATTGTGCGCTCAATGCGGTGGTAAAAAATACAGAGAGTTAAAACGATATTACGATAAAAAATATAACGCTGACTCTCCTATAAAGACCGAAGAAGATTATTTGGCTAGATTTTCAAAAAACAATGATTTAGACAAATAAATATTATATATATAAATGGAACAAAATGAGTTTGTGTCACATCCAATCCTTACCAATTATGAAGCATCACGCGATGGCATCATCAGGAATTGCAGGTTGAAAAAACCAGTCGGTAGTATTGATAATACTGGTTATCTTAGACTTACTGCTAATGGCAAGAAAAAAAAGATATTTATCTCATATATTTACCTACGAGTGTTATTTTGGAATAATCAAAGATGGATATGTGGTGGATCACATCAATGGTGATAAGCTTGATAATTCGATTTCTAATTTACGAGTTACTACACAGAGTCAAAATTGTAAAACCGGAAACACAGGAAGGTGTAAATTATACAGAAAGAGAGCTATTAAATCAGTGAATACAGAGACTGGGGAAGAAATTAGTTTTGAATCAATTAATTCTGCTGCCAAATATTTTGACATAGTACCACGATCGGTACAATACGTGGCAGACGGAATTACAAGGTCTACTTTTTCCAAAAGATTTACACAAAAAATAAATTTTCAATACGTTTAGTCTACCGTATTTTTAATGTTACCAAATGATTACTTGATACCTACTGAAACATGGTTGGGATATAATATGAGGTATCCATAGAAACATATCCATGAGAGATACCTACTGAAACGTTAATTTCCCAAGGATTTTGTTTAGCCATAATTACAGTCACTGACTCTGTCAGGGGTCCACCTTCATCGTCGCTGCTCTCAGCGTCATTATCATTTTTTACAGAATCAGATAACATAATCTTTCTTAATTGCATTACACGATTATCCACGATCTTTTTTCTTTCGTACTCGTGAGACAGTTCGGATTTAATATTTTCGATCGAACGTGCAAGAGGTGCAAATAGCTTTATCTGATTGTTGTTTACTATAGCTAGTGATTCAAGCATAGCTTGATAAATTAATTTTATAAATCTGTAGTTTGAAGATAGTGTATATTTATTATCAAATTTTCTTTGTTGCAGTAATTCAAAATCGCACATAATTTTCTGAGGGTCGAGATTATCAGATATTTTTTTCCGTTATGTTTTAGTGTTTTAATAGCACAGATAATATCATTAATGTTTTCTTGGTTCGTTATATATATATATATATATATATATATATATATATATATATATATATATATATATATATTTAATATAAAAATAAACAAAAATATACAGCGCGGGGTGACATTCGGTCTACCATTCCATAGTTGTATCAGATAAACCTAATGAGGTTCCGAATCTTTGTTTAGACATTTACCCCCCAAGAGACCCCTAAATATCCGAAACCGAAACTTTAGAGGCTCAGAGGGGTTGTCTATACGTGTTATTAGTTTACCCCCGAAAGAATTCCTAAATATCCGTAACCGAAACTCTAAGAACTCAGAGGGTTGTTTATACACGTGTAGGTCTTATTTTAGTGACCAATCAGATTCTGTTTATTGCCTTACAAGAATTCCTAGATATCCGTAACCAAAACTCTAAGAACTCAAAGGCTGATTGGTCTTTGTGACCTGGAATCTCATTAGGTTTATTTTTAGTTTTGCGATTGTGTCTTTTAGAATGGCCCTTGTGTGGGGTACCCCTTTAGTGAAGTCACAAGGTCACGACCTCATATCACCCCCCGCTGTATATTTTTGATGAGATGATATGATGATGATATGATGATGATGATGATGAAATGCCGTCTTCACGCCAGCACACCAACCCATAACGATCAGCCAATGGGTGATTCACAAAAGTGAATCCACCACGTGTTGACGTAGTGGATTGGTGTACTCTGAAGACGGGGGTGGCTGGAGCCCCCAATAAATTATAAATCTTGGCATAAAATCGCCCCCCCCGCAGACAATTTGTCCTTCTTGGGTTTCGAACCATGACCCTCCGGATGAGAGTTTCTACGCGCTATCAACTGAGCTATCGGACCTTGTTATAAATACATATTGAAAAAGTTAGTATGTGTTTGCCAATAACCTTAGCTTAACAATTTCTCAGTCATATCGTTACATTCCTAAAAACTACAATATTCTTAACAAAAAACCACATTTTTTTTCTGTCTAAAATGAGATTTTATAGTTTCCAAAAAATATATATTATAACACTGAGTCTATACGTAAAGCCGTAACAGCGGATATTGATTTAGTTATATAGCGGTTCTTAAAATAACTTTACGTACAGCTGTTATGGAAAAATCAATATACAGCCAAAGTCTTCTAGATTTCATTGTGCACGGATTTTATGTAAACAAAAAGAATATAATATTATAGACATCCGGATATTGTTATAATAAAAACGCTCTATGAGCGTACATACAGGTTTATATTCAGTTCTTCGTTCCTCGTGTCCAGAATTCTATTATTTTGGTCTGTAAGTTTAAAGTGTATTCTTGATAATAACGGATTATGAACTCGCAGGTACACGGGGTTAATTGGCTCTGATACAATTAACGAACCGGGAGGGACCAACGGATTAAAACTGAATAATATGTACCCTTGCTGAGCCTGGCTAGACTTAGAAAGATCTACCTGATAGCTACCTTCAATAACATCGCATACCAGATTGACTGCAATTGTTGTTGTTATATTTACAATGCCTGGTGATATATGTCTACCGGCACCAAAGGGATTGTTATTGTGTTTTAGTATAACCGGTGGTGGGGCTATTTTTTCCACGATTCAATTACTCCCGGATAATATTCTTCAATAAGATCACTTAATGATTTCTTCATTTCAGCGTTATTTAAATCTGGTATAACAAATGTTTGTAAATCTTTTTCTGTTATTTTATAACGATTAAGAAATACTTGTTTAGATTCTGGATTTGTGTAACGATTTCCATCGAGTTTAGTCGCAGTGATTATAATACTTCGATTGACGATGTATAAATCGAATAAGATACCATTTAAATGTTTTATTGACTCAATTATTTGCTGCTTTACACTTTCATTATAATGTTGTGATAATGAAATAAGTAAATTTCTTAAATCATTAAACGTTTTATCGTATTCGTGTTTAAGAGTATCTAAAAAATGTTTAGTAAATTCTACATCAACCGTATAGGAACTAATCTTCGTCCTGGTGTCTACGTTAACAATAAATAATGCTTTATTCAACTTGGGGATCCTTTTACCGTCAAAATCGGTAAAATAATATCTATCTTCGTTTGGAAATCCAAATCTTGTATTACTCCATGGTTGTTTTCCTCGATATTCTGGATCTTTAATGAATTTTTCTTCACTCGTTTTAAATTCTTCTATTTTTGGATCTGAAACTCCATTATAAACAGGTGTAACTTCAGGCCATCCTAACACGGATCTGATCGAACTTTGATAAATATCTACGAGGTAATCAGGAGAATTTATTTCAATCACCGCTGATAGTGTTGGTTCGTAAACAGTTATTGCTATTTTAGATTTTTTCCCTGTGATAGATTTAATTCTGCGTTGGAACTCATCATTAATCTGTTCTATTTGATAACTGCCCGTTGAAATTCCAACAACTTGCCAATCAGGTGTTCCATCCGGTTTATTTTTATTCGCGAATTCCAGTGAATTATTTGGTTGTTGTCCACCAAATGGTTTTGACCTGATATTTGGCCAACTATAATAAACTCGTAATTGCGCTAATGCTATTTCCTTTGCTGGAATTGCAGTCGGAAAATTAAAGCTAAATTCAGGATTGGTTGAACTTAATGATATCATAGTAGTTTTTGACGGCGTTGTATTAGCTACGATCTGCTGAAGTAATTCTAACGATGACATTATTATTATCGTTATTATTTAATTATCCATCTTTCCGTTATTATCACTAGCGATTATGAACGCTTCATCGTAGGTTTTCATTATCGTTACGAACTCCTCATCGGATATTTTACCATCACTGAGATACGCTGAAATATACGAGCATAATTTAGTGTATGCGGTTGTTGCTGTGTGCAATTTTATTATATACTCGTTTAGTTTATCATTCGTACACGTAGATATTTTTTTAGAGATAATACTGAAAATACCTGCGCTTGTTGTTGCCGTTGAAACTATAATTGTTACAACTGCAGGCGCTGTGATCGTTATTGTTGATAGTAATAATCCAGTTCCAGCAATAACAGCAGAAACCGAGTATACCATTATATCAATAACAACCATACGACGACGATATTTTTTTACCTTTATCGTGTAATCGTCGATGATATTTTTTAGTTTAGTTTGACACTCACATGCTTGAGCGTATCTGTGACGTTGAACGTCGATAAATGACTCTTGATTCATTATACTTATCTAGGTAACTAATTGAGGAGTTTCGGCTACAAACTCAATACACCACCAATAATCTGCTGTGGTTAACTTTTTATCATCCGCTATCAGCATAAACGTTTCCTCGACATCTTTATTTAACACTATAGACACAATTCCAGAAAAATCATTGGTTGAATGACGCCA
This sequence comes from Megalonaias nervosa, assembly GCA_016617855.1. Lineage (NCBI taxonomy): Eukaryota > Metazoa > Mollusca > Bivalvia > Unionida > Unionidae > Megalonaias > Megalonaias nervosa. Next base: position 57,043 of record JAECUM010012167.1, read on the forward strand.
TGGAAATGTGGTAAATATACTGAATTTTGCACTACTAAATACAGATAATCTGTATACACCAGTAACCTCTGCAGTGTGTTTAAGGGTGTTATTTTCCGGTGTCCATGTTGCTTTTCCTGATGCGACTGTGTACACGATATTAATGATCTGCTTGTGAGGAATTTTAACGAGATTAGTTTTTTGAATAATGTTAGGAATACCACTAATGATATCGTTGAGTCTTGCGTTAATGTCAGCGAGATTAATAATAACATTTGGTGGAGTTCCAAAAACGTCATTAATATTTCTGTTTACATTTCTACGAAAATTTAGAAATGTTTGTACGTGATTAAAATATTCAGTTCTAAATGCAGCAATTCCATCATTGATAGTCGTTAATGAAGTAGTTATTGGAATTTCCCTATCGTCGACGTATTTCTTCATTGCAGCGTCGAAATCTGTTTCTGGTGTTCTGAGATTATTAATACCATTATTATTCATGTCGAGAAATGCACGCATTATACCACCGCGCACTGACACGTATTTGGATTCTTGATCATCGACGTATTTTTTTTTGTTGCTGCGTCTGTATCTGCGATTGGATCTCCAAGATACGTAATTTTTCTTCTTGACATAATAATGTCACCAGTAAATACATCACCAGTTTTCTTAACATAATCGTTAACCGACTTACCGGAATCCTGTATTTTACCCTGATCAGTGAAAGTAACGAT
>JAECUM010012168.1:0-42078 GCA_016617855.1 Megalonaias nervosa
ATGCAAGGCCTAGTAATGTGTTCTTCATTTTCATTTTGCAAGATAATGGGAGTCAAAATGTTCATGACGTCCAACAGTCTGCAGCATCTATGTTTTGGCCAATATGTATGCGCGCTCTTACTTCGAAGTAACTATTTGTGTAAAAGTGTGCGTCATCGCTTGCATTCCTTATAATTAGTCATCCTATAATATTCTACTCGATTTGCTATACATTTTCACTGCAGAATAGCTAGAACAAATATCCTTTGTAAGGAGTTCTTTACCTGAGTCCTCGATATGAGCCAAAAACAAGAATATTTGTATGGATTTATGTACGTGTGCGTATGTGTGTTGTTGGTTTTGGGGGGATGATGGTATTTTGTAGAAAATTTAATTTAGAAAATTACATTAAAAATCAGTAAATATAAACTTATTAAGTCAAATGTTCGATTAATTCTTCAGGAAAGCTATGACTTAAAAATAATACATATAAAATTCAGATTAAAGATAGTCTCTTTCAGCTCGATAGTAGATCAGGCATAAATGAAAATAATATTTTTAGCGCTATTTTTGTACAATCTGCGTACATGTGAAAATGATTGTTACGTATTAATTGTTAGTTTCTGCAACTTGAATGCGATTTAGTCAATAATTATCTAAAGTTTGTTTTCCATCGCTTGGGGCTTAATATCTAACGGTTAATAATCTTCATAGCGGGAATCGCACATCGTTGTTCTTGCCCTGTTTGTACAAGTGCACCGTAATAATAATAATTATAATAATAATAATAAATTTTATTGTAAAGTTAGCCATTAAGCGAATAACCTAGTCTTCGCTGATACATCCAGTTAACAAAACTAGCTTTAACCTAATACTTAGAAAAGCTTGTAAAACACAAGCAAATCAATAAACAAAACAAGAAATGGAGTAATTGTTACAACTCTAATGTGAGAGTTTTTAGACCACTACAACAATTACAAAGGAAACAAAAAGTCCCATCTTATTTCGTATAACAAAACTATTGTTGGCAAGACTTTGAACGGTCTTAGAAATGCATATATTTAACAGCAAACAGTAACTTGAAACCTTTTCAAAACGGGGCTGTATAACGCACATGGAGGAATGGTGTGCATACGTAGAGAAGTTTGATGGGGGGAGAGATAAATATTGAGATTTTCAAAAGAACTTTAGACTATAACATAAGACTATAATGAACATAATTAAAAATAAACATTGGCTAGTTTGACTAGCCAGCTAAACATTTAATTAAGATATTAGATATTTGGTAAATATATCAATACAATTTACCATGAATAGGACTTTCTTGTGCATTCATTGAACTAAATCAATCATACGGAGTCACAACAACAATTAAGATGGATATCAACAGTTGTTCAGTTTTATCTGTCTAAATGGACAATAAAGTTATTCATTAACGATGTCGCTAGTAGGTTTATTATTTACTCGAAACATAGTGACTATATATTTCAATTTAATTTACACTAAGTCGATACAATTGGTTTTTATTGAAACATTAAATTGTAGATTTCAAAACTCCGTGGCCAGTGCTTAATAATTTACGATATCTATGGATCTGTAAAAAGAATTATATCGAGCTATTCTTACGTGGATAAATATTTTCATGTTCAGTGTATATTGTATAACTACGAAAATGATAAATATAATTAAAGCAAATGTAATTAGAGCAAATTTTTGTTGTCGATCTCTGTAGGAAATCTTCAGTTGGACACGTGTACGATTATCAGATTTATGGAGACGTGCGAGTGTTAAATTGCCATAATGCACGGATTGGTACAGGCTCTGTCATGAATTACCGATATTTAATTAAGGGCTACGTTTGTTTAAACTGAACTGGATAGGGGTCAATTCTGATCTATATGGAAAACTGTCATTTCTGAAGGTTACCAGGAATCAGTTGGGTGACCGATGTTGTCAGACGAATTGCATTGTTTCGAGGCTAGTCCAGGCGGGAATTATATTTCATCTCCATTGGACACGCTGTGAAGGGGACGTGGTTTCACACGAAAAACTCTCAGTTTTAATGTGCTAATAGCGAATTTAAAAATTAGTCTACGCTTTTCTACAAGAGGAAATGAACGTAAGAACGTAGGAAGACTCCGAGTAATTTAAAAAGTAAATTCACTCGTAAAATCATCCAGGGAAGACGATTGTCTGGAGAAAATTGACAGACACAAAAGCTTGAAAACACAAGGTATTTGCACTAATCTCATGTAATTCGTTGATACTACTATGATGATTTGTTTGATTTATTTGCTTGTATTTGCATGGGTTTATTTGTTTAAATTCGTAGATCAATTTTCTTGATATGGTATGACTGTCTTGATTTCGTTTATCTGAGTCCGCACAATGATATTTTTCTTTAGATATGCATTGACGGCTCGCTTAAGGTATAGTCTCGATTATTCTAGGAAATTATGTATCTAGAATTTCAGGCCTTATTTATATATAGGGTTAGGTATCTAGAATGTCATGTCTTGTTTTAGTTGAGATTACGAGAACCAGTGTGAGTTCTCCGATATGAGTTCATGTAGGATATCTACTTGATTGTTGTAATAAATACCGTAGTGTAAGGAATTTCATTCATTCTCTTGTGTAATGGGACTAGTCTGGAACTAATGTCTCGGTGGGGTGTTGAAATGGCAATTAGCCGACCATCAATTTTGTAAAACTAGGTTTGTACGGTCTGTCATGACCAATTAAACTAGATAGCAGTAGAATTCCGATAGAATTATATCTGACCTAACGAGGGGTGAGAGTAATGATTTATCCCCAGTATAATGTGACAGAAGATTTAGGGTGCTTTTGTTATATTTTTACAAGGTGAGATAGCTTCACGAGTCAGATTAACCGAACATGACAGGACGTCTCACGATTTACAACCCAAAGGGGCTACATAAAGTTGGAAGGGCCGAAAGAGGCGAGATACCGAAGAATTTGGAAAAGGGAAGGGAAAGAGTGGAGAAGACCCAGACTTACCGGCACAAGGAAGTCAAAAGGAACAGTCGGTGTGGAATTGGACTGAGACGATACATCATGTTACGAATCGATACAAGGCAGTGTTATTCGATCTTTCACTCGGTTTGATGATGATTTAATTCTATTGTTTAACAGATTGGCTATTGGTATAATCTTATTTGTATTTTGAAATTCCTTGAATAAGTTGATTCAAAAAGAAAGAAGTGTATCTTTCAAATTGTAACGTTTATCACACTTGTTTGTGAATTTTATTGTTATGAATTTTGATTAAATTTTGTCTTTATTTGTAACGGGGGCTTGTGTTATTCTGTTCTATATATCTGCTCAGATCTTTATTTATTCCACCCATAAGTTTCATACTTTATATTGACATTTACTCGTTCCGGGCAAATTACACCGTCGGCGATCACCTCTAGATAACGATAGCCAAAACCAGGTAACCCAACACAACAAAGCTGAGGAGGGGTTTACGACAGCAAATCTTTACAAGTAATTCACAACATCTAAACGCTTAACATTAATGAATATTCTTGATAACTTCATTGCACACTAGTTTACATTAGATGATATTATTCGCCAAACAGGAAACGTTTGTTGGGATCACACTTGTGCTATATTAACCTATCCGACCATAAGGGCAGACATTTCGTGCACATCCTATGTCAAGTTCTTCCATCGATCCATATAATGATATGCACAATTGTACACTTATTTTTAATATAAATTCCGACAAGTTTAATCACGCAAATGAATCTGAAAATATGTCACAAGATTCTGTTCAAAATGCTTAGTAAATATTAGCTTCAGTTTCAGACTGCAAACTATACTCACTCTCCCGGCCGTGACTGACTGACACCCCCTGCAAAAAAGCCTGACCCACCCCTGTAAAAAGTTATGACACCCCCTCCTGCAAAAAATCCATCGCGCGCCCATGCTTCAGTGTTCCAATCTTTACTAAAATTTGCAAATCACCGAACTAGAGCTAGAAACTTCATCATATTTTCCTGTTTTCTTTTTACATTGATAAGATGAAGTATTTATGAACACTTTTTTATCCATTTTCTTAACAATTATAATCAAATCACTTTCTAATCAGCAACATGCATCGATATATTTGACAAGCTGACATTTGAGATTGAGACGGCTTTATTTTTTCCATTTAGTTCTTTGTCTGTTATGTGTATGTCTCCTATAATTCAACAACAGATCGTAAATACCAACTGCAACTTTTAAATTTTAATTCATCTGAGTCACAAGTCTGATGTATACAAAATGGCCATTCATACCTGGAAAGGCATGCCTATACTTTAGAGTAATTTGTGTATTCATGCCTAGAAGAGCTGATTTACAAGGTATGCGATGTTTTGTTGTATGAACCTACCTGCCAGGGATGATTTACAAGGTATATGCTATTTTGTATGATCAGGCCTGATATACAACGTGTACGTTTTGCATGAGCAGGCCTGTACAAGCCATAGGACATTTTGTGTAATTTGGCCTGCCAATGCTAATTTACACAATATATGATATGTTATATAAAATCAGACCAGAAAGTGCTAATTTAGGAGGAATATGATACTTTGTGTAATCGGGCTGCCTAGGTTAATTTACACTGTATATGATATTTTGTGTAATCAGGCCTATTTTCCAGGTATATGATACTTTATATGATCAGGTCTGCCAAGTACAAGGCATATGACATGTAAAGGGTGTAACAGGATGAATAAGTACACAGCTTACAATGTGACGCAGTTCAACAAGAACCAGCGTCCGCTTCAGATGCAGGAGGTAGCGGGTTCGAACCGCAACCGAGTCATACCAAAGACGTACAAAAATGGTACTAGCAGCTGCTTCGCATGGCGCTCAGCATTAAGAGGCTAGTGCTAGGACTGGTCGGCCTGGTGTCAGGATAATGTGACCGGGTGCGACATGATGCTACTTGTCTGTGGCGTGATGCCCCAGTGCTAAATATCATTATAAACTGCCACACTGCAGACATCGCAGCGATATGACTGGACAATTGTTAAAGTTACGTTAAAAACCCAAATCACACACACACACACACACACACACACACACACACACACACCTCGCGGTGTATATGTAGTCATGTACTTCAGAGTGAGTGACATTATAATATGTGTTTGTCAAGAAGTAGACCTATGCATATTTGTCTGCTACAGCTCTATGATTACTCACTAATTCGTCTTTTATAAAAAGTAGTTGAAATTTATTGAATGAACACCAACTCTTTCTTTGATTCTCGTTTCTCTCTCCAATCTGTGAAACTTTCACTATCTACATTTGTACGGACTCACACCAATAACATACGTGTATTTTTATTTTTATGTGTGTATTTTGTGGGTTTACTTTCAAAGAAAATTTAAATTAGGAAAACTGAAGTTGACAAAAATGAGTAAACACAAACTTGATAAGAGAGTCTTGCATCGATTGTTTTTTTTTATGTTATATAAGGGTCCATATTCTTCCAAGCGGGATTCGAACATGCTGTTGTTTTTGTCCTGTTGGACAATAATAATAATAATAATAATAATAATGACATTTTACCTACGATCACTGAAGCTACTATTACCTAATGATTATAATAACTAGTAAAACGAAAGCAAATCAGAAACCAAAATTGATAGGGTTATTGGTACACCTATAGTGTTCGAGTTTTTAGGTCCGGTCAACAATTACATAGTAAAAGAATTTGGTTCATATTTCATTTCGTATAACAAAAGTTGAATTTTGACACGACTTTCAGTGACATTGGAAATGCATATATTTATCTCTAAAGTATTACTTGAAACATTTTTGACGGGCCTCTACCACATATATGAGGGTATGAGGACAGGTGTCACACAAGTTTTGAGAACTTAAGCAATAAAGACCGTAGTGAACCAAATAAAAGTAAACAGTGATATATATTGGTCAACTGGTATGTCTGCTACCACATTTTATGGAAGTAAACATTTTTTCTTGTGCATGCATTGACCTAACACAAATATATTTAGTCATTGTATTGACTGAATAGCTGGAAAATGTTTACTGTATTCGAAGAAAATGTATAGAAAGTAGAATGATTTTTCGACCTTCATAGAAGTTTAATTTAGGTCGACCTTTCGTGACTATAAATTTCAATTTACATTAAATTGATAAAAAGTTTGGTTTAAAAATAAAAGTGATACTTTTGAACTCTGATAAATGCCATTAATGGCTAACATTAATTAATGCCTATGATGACACATTAGTTTCTACTCTTCACACTCAACCGGCAAAGCTATTGCGAACTTATTCGCGCTAGATAAATCTATCCTAATATAACGGTTGATATGTTTGAGCTTATCCTACGTGATGTTCTTCCGTTGCAGCTTTTAGGTCCGTACAAAAATTATATAGTTAAAGAGTTGGTTCTTTTTGATGACTGCTTGACACGTCAGTTTGTGCTATTAGCACCCAACCGGCAAAGTTATTGCGAACTTACTCGAGCTGATAAATCTATCCTAATATAAGGTTTCACATGTTTGACTCTTCCTACGTGACGTTCTTCCGTCGATACAGAGAATGGTGGGCTCAGTTAAAGAAATTGTGACCCCAGGGAAAAATTTGTACCAGCCCTGCCTTAAACAGAAATCATATATTCTGGCTTAGATTTTCACATCCTTTCTATATGAATGTGGAAGATTTCATGAATCATCTTTAAATGCAATACACATATAATTTCTACTTTCCTTTTCACACCCGATAAACATCTAATGAGAAATCAATAATCATTACAAAGATTCAATACAATAAGCGAGTTTCCATTATATTTCCTAGAAATCATACAGAAAGTTGGATAACTTAAAGACACTTTTATTCTTCAAAATAATAGAGGTCCTTTGTTTCGAGGTGGTAATTGTTGTTTGGGTTTAACGCCATGTTTCAGTGCATGATAAGCTATACATGCCGGCCAGTATAATTGATGGAGGAAGAATCTGGGAAAAACCCCCAAAGAACCACCTATATGCGGGAAGATACTGGCAAGCTTTCTCACATATCCATATTGGCCAAACCCGAGAATCAAACCCACGAGTACAGGTGAAATGGCAGTGATCTGTAAATGCTAGTGATTTAGATCATGCAGCCACCTGGGATCCCTTCTTGGACCTGTGAACAATGGCAGTTACCATGTCAAAATAAAATGCAAATTTTCTCATTGCCTTATAATGTGCATGCCTAAAGTTTTATTTGAGGTGTCATCGTGAACTTTCTGGAAGACGAACAACAAACCTTCCATCTGTTCCCTTCAATTAAAAAACGAATACATATTTATGCGTTAACAGTTTTTTTGATGGACAATCTATTATATAAACAGCCACAGTTGCCGTTCTGTGTGTAACGGCTGCCAAACAAGAGGTCGCGAGTTCGAAACTCGAGGCGGCATCCCAATTGTTATACTTTTTTGTAATTTTATCTTCATTTTGTTGTTGTAAACTTGCTCATCCCAACTTATTTATTTTTTTAATTCACTTAGTAGGGAGGCCAATTAACCTAGTTAATTATATTGTCCATAACCGATTTATTTAACTTTGTGAGACAGTTAATAAAAAGGTTATATGTTGTAATTTCTGCATAGTATATGTTATGTAGTGTTCCAGCGTTTTCTGATTAACCCACTTTAGTCTAAGGTTGGCATCACTGACTGTCTTGTCCAGTGAGCAATATCTCTTCGTCATTGCACATTGACTATTCTCCATAAGCCAGCAGCTACATCTTCTTTGAGGAGGGTCTTTGCTGTTGGAAAAAAATATTACACAAGAAATATTCCGATGATATATAATCCAAGTCATAATAATAATATAATGTGAACGCCTTAGTCATCATCGTCTGCTTGTTATAGTTGGAAAGTACAATAAAATTCCGTCAGAAGCTGTTTTCTCTTGTGGACTCAGAGTCATGCAATTTGTGATAAATTTGCTCCAATAGTAGCAACGTTTCTTTTTAAATCAATTTCATGAATTAAGACTGAATAGTCTTTCTCCATGAGAAATATACATGGAGATTTATGATATATTATCAGTGTGTTTTTTTTAAAAAAATGTAATGTATGCTGAAATAATTGCTTTCTATATAAATTGAGCACTGTCGTCGAACAAGTGCGTACAAAATTAATTAATTGATTCATTCATTTGGTTGGTTCATTGACTGATTGACAGTGTGTAGAAAGTTGAACATTCTGCAGAAGACGCGACACCAAATATCATAACGTACAACGAGACAAACAAAATGTGCTTTAAATTTGGACAAACTAGTACTACATATTTTGAGTTTGCAAAAACAAAACAAAACAAATCTTGCATCACTCCATTTACACAACTAATTATAACACCCCATGAACATACAAATAATTTACCCATCAACTCATTTTGCTCCTTAAAGCTTCTTTTAATGTCTCTCTTGCATGTATTCATATTGCCAATAAATTAAAAGCATCACGTAAACTAAATCATATCTATCTGATACAATTTCAAATTGCATTTTTATTAAATTTTTAGTGTACAACTTATTATAAAAAGTGATGAATATATTTCAATATCATGTCGACATAAAGGTTTGTCCCATCACTGCTTCGTTGGAACATTTTTTAAATATAATGATCGATTTTGCATTTGCTCGTTGGTATAATTTATCATAAACTAAGATTATTCTTTGCATTTTCAAATGTTATTTGTTGAATCTCTCCGAATACTTTGTACTATCATAAAAGAGGTGGCCTATCATATTTTAATTTTGTAAATAAGTGTTCTATTGGAAGAAATTATTGAAAACTGTGTACAAATTATCCACGATGAGACTCCGAGGAAGATCTCTATAGTTGCAAACTGTACAATAATGTCGTCCCTCGATTGGACTCTGAGGAACGTATTTGTAGATACAAACTGTGTACTATTCACTCTCCACGATGAGACTCAGAGGAACACAACTTTAGTTGAAAACTGTATAATAATGTCTCCCCACCATGAGGCTCCAAGGAGAATCCGATGAACACATACATAGTTGCAAACTACCCGAATGTCGTTCTAATGTGAGACACCGAGGAACAAATTTAAGGTTGCAAATTGTACGCTAAAGATTCCACACAGTGAGACTCCAAAGGAGAAATCTTTAGTTACAAACTGTACACTAATGGCGTTCCTGCATTAGACTGAGAGACCTGTAGGTATAAATTATGCATTATTGACTTTCCGCCATGACATCCAACGGAAATAACTGCATTTGCAAACTGTGATGTCTCCCCACCATGAAACTCCAAAGAACACATATGTAGTTGGCTAATATTGTAAGTCCGTAATCTCTGTGTAATCATTTCGAACACAAAGTTTCTTGTCCAAGAAGAAAAGCTAGACAAACTGAGTAAAATCCGTCAAAGAAGCCAAAAATCATTATGAACATTATGACTATGATAAAGCTCATTGAAATATTAACAAAACTTTAATATAAAAATTATGAAATGTAACGTGTTCCATGATATCATTCATTATTCTCCCCTTGGTACAAAATCTCATAGAAAATGCTCAACAAACTTTGGAGCGAAACAGACAGGTAACCAGAAATATTTACTTGTAATAATTTTTTCTAATCATCATAGATCGTATGCCACATTTAATTATCATTGTAAAGGACATTGACCAGGTATTCTTAATAAAACTTTAGCGTAGAAACACGGTGTTCAGCATTGTAGCTGAAGTGAAAACAACATAAAAAATGTTGTCAAGATGTTTGTGTTTGATGTATAGTGAGATGGAGTTTTGAAAGTGTGCAACAAATGAACACCTAGTATACACCTTTACATGTTCTTTGACTACATCAAATTGGTCAGAATATATTTTTATTATTTTTAAAGTTGATAGCTAGTCATTTGGTCTGAACTTACGATCATAACTTTTGTCGAATCAATCTGTATATCTCAACTCACACTGCACTATCGTGGGATAATAATTCATATGTTAAAAACAATTGTACAAGTCCATTCTAAAATTTACGAACGTTCATGGGAGCCATTTTATAGCTTTAGGATTCCTTCTGACATTATTTGATAGCTAAGAGGACTGTTTTCTTTCTTGATACATTGAAGTAGCCGAGAGTTTTTACTTTTTTAATTAGACATTAATATCGAAAATCTTCTAATAATTCCCTATTTGCTTTAGACATTAATTAAATTTGCCTTAAAATAGATCTTTTGATACAGATATTTAATGTTCATATTTCTAAAACAATGAAGTAAAACTAAAGACCAAATGTAAAGTGTTCTAGATTAATCATCCTTACACCTACATCAGATTCTTAAGACCATGGGTAAGAAAGGAAACTAACCATGGTTGAGAAATACACAGTTACATAGACATATTTAAAGGGCATTTCACTTCTCTCCACTCACTGAGAGAGAGAGAGAGAGAGAGAGAGAGAGAGAGAGAGAGAGAGAGAGATATTTCTGGAGTAAGAAAACTTGAAGAAAGAGATTGATTTTGTTACATTCTTCAGCAACAATTGACAATTTGTGGTAGTGCTCATTTCACATCATATCTCCTGTATCGTTTAAACAAGTTTTGTAGGTGTTTGGCATCTCATCAACTGTTCATTTTCTGGGCTGCAATATTAATCTTTTTTCCTTCTACATTTTTCGAAAAGAAATTTTCACAGTCTTTCGTACATAATAGACATCTAAATTATCAAGCACCACAAGAAATATTTGTACAACCTGCCGTCCACTCTAGACTGGCTTCGTCTACTGACCCAAAAAAATTTTTTTCTCGGCAATCTGTCGTCCCCTGTAGATTGACCACATGTATTGGCCCAAATAATGTCGTTTTCTGCTTCCTGGCTTTCTTTGTCGACAGGCCATGTATACTTATTAAAATAATGTAGTTTTCGGCAACCCGACCTTTTATGTAGTATAGCCGTTCCAATTAGATATGCACATTCATTCACTGACCACCTCTGTAAAAGAACTTGAATTACGGTCCTTGACACTGTCCTCTTGCATATAATAATGTATTTCAAGATTTTATCTAGTAATTAGTCCAATAAAAATCTTCGTAGTTGTCATTGTGTTCTCTTTCAAGGATAAATAAGTTAAAATGGTTCTCAAAATGGTCAAATTCAAATGAGCGCAGAAGGTGGTGGGAGTAATTTTTTTTTCCAATCTGCAGGAACGACCTTCTTAAAACTGTTACGACTTTTATGGTCTTAAACTATGTAACAGAAAGAAGGAAAACCAAACAGTTGAGTAAAACTCAACAAACTACATATTTCCCAAGAATGCAAAGTGAAAGTTAAAAGACGTTGTGAATTAAATTCCAAATAATCGTAAATGTTCTATCACAAGTCCCAAAGAATAGAATGCTCGGGATGAATTCCAATAGTTTTGAATGTGCTGATGTATCAATAGTCTTGATGTAGCACACTGATATAATCCAGAATGTCTTTCAATGAATTAACACTAATACCACAGTAGTGCTTAAGTCTAAAGTGTCAATGTGCACTTTGTGATTCCAATGAATAATTTAAATAAGTAATTCCTCTCAGAATATATATGAACACAACACTAAATGATTGCACAAACCGAACTTTAAATGAGTAATTGTTTACCTGGTCATTTATACAGACTGTCACCTTACCATTGACACAGCCATTTGCCTATGATGTGAGTCATTTCCAATGGAAATTTCCATAATATTTTTTTTGGTCGCTTATTATAACATACCAAACTCGTAAACAAGATTAGGCCTTGAACCTAATATTTAGTAAATATCGTAAACAATGACAGCAATCAAGTAAGCTGAAACTCCATACACGTGAAATGCATCTGCCATCAAATTATCTTTTCCGTTGTTGTCTCTAATGTCAGTGTTGTATTCCTGCACCATCAAACTCTATTCCCACAATATCTCATTTTAATTTTCATGTTGTTAATGAAAGTAAATAGGTTGCGATCACAGAATACAATAATCGGAGATGGAGCTGGACTAACATACACTTCAAAGTGTTGCAAAACCATTGTCAAAGCCAAGCATTACTTCTCGATTGTGGAGTAACTTTTGTGCTTGTTATTTTGAAAGCAACATAACATACCGGATGATCCATACCTTTTATATCTTTCTGAATCAATACTCTACCAACCCCTTCATCACCTCCATAAATAGACATTTTAAATAAATAACTGAAATCTGGAGTTGAAAGAACTGGTCCACATTTAAGTATGGCCTTTAAGTTTTCAAAAGATCCCTTGTCAGATCAATGTTATTTTGATTTCTTACTCAACAAATTTGTCAGGGCCCCGGCAATTATCGATTTCCAATAATATCTAGCCATACCCGACATCGTGTCAGTGACATTGTACTGACATGCAATGGGAATTTAGAGATAGCCTTGACCTTAACGTATACAGGCTTAACTTGACCGTGTCCCACAATATGTCCTAAAAGTTTAAAACAAACTCACTTTTGCCTAAATTAATTGTGATATTTGCATCAGTTAGGCGATCAAAGAATTTCCAAATGGTTTCCAAGTGATCTTTCCAGGTTTCGTTGCAGATGATGTCATCGATGTGTGTAGCACAGTTATCTAGACCAGATGTTATCATATTCATTAAACGGTGTATGTTGACAGATACTGTTTCATACCAAAGCACATCACTTAATATTGATAAAGTCCATCTGCAGTTGCCAATTCCGAAATTTCTTTTGCTCTATCCGTGAGTGGAATTTGTCAGAATCCTTTAAAAATGTCAAACTTGGCGACAAATAGCATTTCCAGTTTTGTCAATGCAGTCATTATTGGTATCGGAAATGTATCCTTTTGGTCACACTGTTCCCATTTATATAGTCAATACAAATATGGTATGTAGTATCTGGTTTAGGTATAAGAATACACGGTGGATTCCAGTTACCTTTATATGGTTCTATGGAAACTTTCTCCAGCGAAAACATAATTTCTTTTCTTGAACATTCCTACTTGAGAGGATTAATCCTGTAAGAATGCTGTTTCACAGGTGTAGATTCTACTTTTTCAACCCCATGGTAAATTTTATTTGTTTGTGTTGTAGCATCACGGAAAGGAACGGAGGTTCATATTCACGTAGTAGCTGTTTTAAGTCACTCTTTTCCTGTAGCTGTAGATGTGAAATTTCAGGTCAATTTTTAAATTCCGAAGATTGGTTATACCAAAGTTACTACATTCAGATTGCATTTAATTGTTTACATCTTACTTTGTGGTACAACTAAATATATTGAATAGTTAAATGGACTTTCGCTATCAACATTCTCCTTTAACATATTTATATGACAAACATGTCTATGTTTCCGCCTCCCAGGAGTGTTCATGATGTACGTTAAGTCATCTACTTTCTTTTCAATTGTATAAGAAAAATAGAATGTCGCCCCAAGAAGATTTTGATATATGGGCAATAGAGTCTGAACCATATCACTAGAATGAAAACTCCAATCCTTTGAAGTTTTGCCATACCTAATTTCACTTTTGACTGAGTAGAGTAAGGATTAATTCTTGTTACTTCACAAGCCTTTGACAACTCATATTTGAACTCCGAAACATAGTCAAGAAGATCAGTCTTGGAATCTTCATTTGATAGAGGTTTCTCTTTTCATAACTCCAATGGTCCACGGACAGTATGTCCAAAATCGAGTTAAAAATAATTAAAACCAAATGATTCTGAACTAATTCCCCTAACAGCAAACAACAGCAAATGAACACATCCGTCCCAATCTTTTTTTGGTATCATATTCTTCAAAGTTTGATGAAATCTTTTCAAATCCCTTTGACTTTCAGGACGATATGCAGAGGATTTAAACTGTCTGGATGACTACTTCCTGCATAACGTGTTTAAAAATTCTAAGCATAACATTTGATCCTTGAACAGATCGAACAGACTTGGGTAGACCAACAAGTGTAAACAACTTTATCGGAACTTTTAGAATGGTTTTAGTTTTAATATTTCTCAAAGGAATTGCCTCTAGAAAACTTGTGTGTGGACAAACACATTATTGTTTGCAAGTATTGGTTGCCTGGCTTATCCATTGGTAATCGACCGACAAAGTCTACCATTATTCTGCTGAGTGGTTCGTCAAATACAGGAATAGGTTGTCGATGAGAATTAGGTATATTCTTTTATTTTTCCTACCATTTGACAAGTGTGACAAGATCTATGTTATTTATAAATATCACTTTTAATTTTCAGCCAACAAAAATGATTCAAGATGTGAAAAGTCTTTTTAGTCCTAAACAACAAGCCAAGGGACTTTCATGGGTTATAATAAGAATTTCCTATCGATATGACCTCGCAATAACAATTTAATAGTTCACTGACTAAAATCGTCACCAGCGGGTATCTAAGGTGGTCTTCATTTGATCATAAGGACCCCATTTTTCACAAACTCGCTCACTGGTACTTCTGTGACTTCAACGTCGCTAATCACCTTCTGAAACAACAACGAGATCTCAGGATCGTGTTCTTGTTTGACAACGAATGATTGTCGTTTGTCACCCTGATTAGAATAAAGAGAACGGATAGTAAAAAAGAGAATCACTTCGATAAATACATTTTAAATGTTCAATACTAATAGCAAAAATGACCCCATCTAGACTGACCAATAGATTTGTCAGCTAAAGGAATAACGTCGACGTCACTCTCAAACGCTTTTTTTGCCATAGCCCTGGAATCTGCTCTAACATGATTTAAGTCAGTGAGTTCATTCTCAATGCAATCAACGATTTGATCCAAACAAGATTTTCTTACACGAAATTATCTCCAGCCAGGTCATTGCCAAGTAATAATATCCTCAATATGGAAAGAAGTCACTGTTCCGACAGTCCCGAGACAGTCTGATGTGAAATTGACACATCTGAGTGGAACTTTAACAACGCAGCAGGCTACTCCTTGAATAAGAACTTTCACTAGAATAAGACTTCGCAGACAAAGGCAAAGTACCTGACAACAAAAGACTGGTATGTTAATGTGTTCCTTAACGTTTTAATAGGGACAGGCTTTGCAGAATCAGCAGTAAGTGATATAGAACTCTTCCACTTTGAATGATTCATAATTCTCCATTATAGTATCAGACCAGGGTTTGTTCTACCCAATCAATGTATTGATATTAATACTTAACCGTGACTCTGACCTTTTTGAAATAAGAACATCTGAAATACATCTCTTTTATTCTACTGCTTATTTTTCAACCTGTGGAGATCAGAAATGACGAATCCTTCTTTTTACAGTAAGTACACTTAGGAAGAAATAAGGATTTCTGATCCTTCTTATCGGACGTTTCGTATCTAAATTTTGTGCCAGATTTAGAATTAGAGCTACTCTAATGAGACTAGATAATTTTGTTTATACCAAAAACTGCTGAGAGGAAGACGTATTGAAAAATCAGACTGTGTCTCTCAAGGAATAGTCATTAAATGCACGATGAGGCATTTTCCCCAGTTTCCAAATTTTGCTCACCAATATAGGTCTTGACATCACAATGGGTGTTATTGACATCTTCAACTAATATGAACCTTCTGAGGTTATTATAATTTTGATCAACCTTCTTGACTGAACACCACCTATCCAATAGTTCTCTTTTTCTCTTGCAGATTCTAAAATGTTTGTCCGTTGCTTTTGTACAGTTCCTAAACCTTTGTAGAAATGCATGAGGTACCAACTCATAACCCTTCAAGATATATTCCTTAACAACATCATAATCAACACTTTGTTGATCCGAAATTCGCACTTCACGAGCTTAGCCAATAAATACATTTTGTAATAACAAATTACAGTGCTCTCTTGGCCATTTCAAATTGCCAGCAATTATCAGCTCAAAGCTAGGA
This sequence comes from Megalonaias nervosa, assembly GCA_016617855.1. Taxonomy (NCBI): domain Eukaryota; kingdom Metazoa; phylum Mollusca; class Bivalvia; order Unionida; family Unionidae; genus Megalonaias; species Megalonaias nervosa. The sequence goes on from JAECUM010012168.1 coordinate 15,871, forward strand.
AAGTATTTATTGACTTCTTTTCTCCGGAAATATGGGTAATAACCTAACATCAAAACCTAAACCTAAGGTGGGTGTGTTCTGACAGCCAGTTCTAATACTATTACTCTATATATCATCCTCTCTCTCTCTCTCTCTCTCTCTCTCTCTCTCTCTCTCTCTCTCTCTCTCTCTCTCTCTGCATCTGCGTTGGTTTTCCTCTTTCTCTCTGTTCATCAGCATTTGTTTTCATCTTTCTCTCTCAGAATAATTTCTCTCTTCATTTCCATCATTTCTTTCTGGAGCTGAAGTTTTAATTCCATCTCGTGTTTTTGAACTTACGAATGTTACACAAAACTCTGACACCCAGAATTTCCTTTTCAATAAAAAGCCAAAGAAAAATATTATTTATTTCGTGCTTGTTTAAGATTTTTTAACTTCCGAAATTTCGTAATGTCTAGCAAGCTCAAGCAACACATACATAAAATTGAACATTGAGAGTTCTTGGTGGTTTCATTAAAGATTACTTAAATGGTAAAATTAAAATCAATACCAAGAAGAATAAAAATTCCTAAAGTCAATTTAAATTTTATAGACAATTTTTAATATCTCTGAAATGTTTACCCAAGAACACAAAAGTGACAATTTAAAATACACAGTATTGTGGCTTAAATCCCAAATAATCCTAAATGTTCTATTAAAAGTCCAAAAATATCGCATGTTCCGAATGAATTACAATAGTCTTGAACATGCAAGTGCACCAATCGTCTTGAATTTGTTGATGTACCAAGAGTCTTGAATGCGCTGATGTACCAATAGATTTGATGTATCTCAATGATATTGCCTAAAATATCTTTGAATGGAGGAACACTACTCCCAAAGTAGTTTTTAGTCCATAATGTAAATGAGCACTTAGTATTTCCAATGTATCATTTAAGTAAGTAATTCCTTTCAAATTGTGTCTGAAGACAACAGTAAATGATTCTACAGACGGAGCTTAAAATAGGAACGAATACAGGTTTATTTAGTGCTTTATATACATACTGTCACCTGATACAACTAAGTGCCTTGGATGTTGATTATTTCCAATGGAAATATCCATTAATATTGTCAACATGTTCGCTTTTATTAATAAACGAAACTCGTAAACAAGGTTAGACCTTGAACTAAATTGTTTCGAAAAAACTCGAAAACTCTACCCTCAATCTAGGACAAAGGTGAAGCACGAAATATGAAATTAAATATGCAAAACTTACCCTTCATGATTATTATGCTTTTTGAGCAGAGGTGTTGCGACGATAAAAGAGATATGGAGACAAAGTTCTTAACAATATGATACATGGTAAATTTTCTTATATAGCTGATATATTTCTAAATTACATTCCAGGCGATAAAATCTCCAATTTCCATTGTAACATGGGGCAAACCGGATCAAAATCATCTGGTGAGTAAGCAAATATTTTTCCCCTATTGAACTTGATAGTGGATGATCAAATTATCTCGTCAAACTAACTTTCTTTATAGTGCAAGTATAATCTTCTTAAATTAGGGCCTTAATTTCAATAGTAACCACTCAATGGTGGTATATCTACGACTTTTGAAAGTAACTGCAATAATAATAATAATAATAATAATAATAATAATCATAGTTTACAATTGAAATGAATGCCCTAATTTAATTTGGTCAAAGGCATAATTGCACAAATATTATGAATATTATTTAAGCTATTCGATGTTGGACATTATCTTAAATATTGGTCAACGGCACGGCTATCATTATACCAATTATGATGAAATGAACCCTCCAACTACAGAGGCTTTAGTTTGCATCGGTTTTAAATAATGGGATAAAAGAATGGGTGGATAAAAATGGATTACCTGGCGATGAACAAGCCAAGCGGGTTGTTCTGCTGTAGATAATATGTTTATGTTACATAATTAATCTGTACACATTTAAGAAAGCATAGGTGTATTTCATTCAAACACACAATTATTAATATATGCGCTTAGATAATGACGTCATACGGGTATTGTCATCTGGGATGTTAATAGAATAGCATGTATGGTGACATTATGGTTGCCGGATGATAGAATGATTGTCTCACTTTAAGGTTGCGTTGCCTCTTGTTCCAGTGATGATACCATTAAGTATACACAAACTGTCTCAACAGAAAAAATAAATCACGTAAGTTTGCCATACAGTAAAGACGTGCTTGGTCTTAAATAGCACAAAAGCAAGTGACTTTCTTTGAACAAGAGAAAGATAGACCATATCTTCAATAATGTTATATACCAACGTCACAACAAAGAAAACAATACAAGTTAATGATGATAAAGAAATAGGAAGAGGCAATTTACACATTTGATTACAAGGTTCAAATTTCACTATTTGTACATCATATGTGCAACGCTTTATGCAAAATAACCTGCCTACAATGTAGATCTCATATATAGATCTCTCCCTGACCCAAAGGTTCTCCTCTTGAGCATAGCCATCTGAAAAAGAGAACTAGTCTATATATTCTATGCAAGACAAATACTCGGCGTAGGAACAAGTAATAGTGTAAGCTAAGTACTATTTAACATTATTTGCAGGTAATGTATTTTGCAGGAGAATCCGCCAACATTTACAAGGAGGTTGATAATTACCAAAGAAACGAAGAAAGAAGAATCATTTTGATTGGTAAAACTGGAACAGGAAAAAGTACTCTTGGAAATGCAATTTTAGGTGACCACATTTTTAAAAATGAGGGTGTCCAGATGCAATCCAATACCACACACTGCCAGGTTGGACAAAGGAAGAGCAAGGACGGGAGAGACTTCGTCGTACTTGATACACCAGGACTGATGGACACAAAACGAGAACCGGAGAAAATAATTGAGGAGCTTTGTAAATGCACTGCTATGACGGCGCCTGGTCCACATGCATTTTGCTTAGTTATCCGGGGCGATGACCGATTTACTCAAGAAAACATCGACACTTTGGACGAGTTTTGCGCTTTCTTCGGTGAGGAAATCTACAAATATGTGATCGTCGTCTTCACACATAAAGCAAGCATGGGGAAAAGTGCTACGACCGACGATTGCCTTTATGCCCTTCCCACTGAATTCGTAACTAAGCTCTTGAAAGTAGGGGGAAAGAAAATTGCTATAGAGAGTACAGCTGAAAAGAAAGAACTTAAAAAGCAGATCAATGAATTGTTCAAGCTGATAGAAGAAATTATCGAAAGAAATGATGGTGGCTACTATTCGGAAGAGAAGTTTAAGGCGGCAGAGGAAGCCTTCAGAAAGCGCATCCCCAAAATTCAACAAGAAGTAGAAAAACGGTTCGAAGAAAAGAAGAAGTCGCTTGAGGATGAGTATCATGAGAAAGCAAAACGGTTCGAAGAACGAGAAAATATATTGGCAAAGAAACTTCAAGAAGAAAAGGAGAAATTTGAGCAGGAGAAACAATTAAAAGAAAAAGAGAAACTTGAGAAAGATGCTCGTGCAGCACAGATGAAAAAGTCGGAGGCAAAGCATCAGGAAGAAATGAAGTCTTTGGAAGAAAAACTGGAGAAAGAACGTAGGGAGAGAGAGAAAACTAAAGAATATTATGAACGGAAAATGGAGGAGATTAATGAGAAAGTAGTACGAGATCTTCGCGCCACAATCATCGAGGATAGAAGCAAAGCAAGAGAAGCGGTTCCGGAAAGTAAAGGTTTCGGTGAAGTGGCGAGGAATGCAGTAAAGGAAGGAGCTGGGCTGGCCTATGATGTTGTAACGGGCGGTATTGGAACTGCCATTGGAGCCATTGGAAAATTTTTTTGGGGATAAATGAGCTATTTGTTTATATCATTTAAAAAGTCTGTGTAGGGAATAACAGTGGAGCCATCTCATGACCTACTAGTGTAGGCCATAAATTAGTTAATAAAAACATTTTACGAAGTATCAGAATAATTGAATGCATTACACGCAGATAGAGCTTGACGACGGCACTTCGTTTCACTTAGAGATGTATAACGGCAATGATTATAAAAGCAGGTTCCTCTGTACCTTCCAACACAATCTTTCGTTTTGATAATCTCATTGTCTCGTGGCCCAGTTTATGCAACCAGTTTTACATTTTTCTGATGCCTTTAGCTAACCATTTCCTCGTGTCTGTGTCTTTGGCTTTACATTTTATAATGGCTCTTGTTTGATGGCTTAGTCGATGAAGAAATACTGTCCCCGTTTGTCATCGTTTCGTTGATTTCTAGACTTATAACAGACTAAAAACAGAACTTGCTGCTTTGCTATGCTTTTACAATAGATATAATGATAACATCATATTTGATACTTACGATAAAAACAAGCAACTAGCACTAACATCCGCCATCTCTGACCTTCCACCTGATATGTCCGAAAACAGCAGCTTTATAAAAATCCTAACGATAATCACAAGTGTTATTCAACCGAAAAAATATGCACACGAAACTATGGAAGCGTACTATTCATGCTGCAAAGCTGATTATTATTATGGTGCAGCAATTTCCAACTTTCGATCTTACAACGTATATGAGGCATATTGATTTTGCGCTCCTAACTATAGAACATTAATATTTGTGATTCATTTTTTTGTTTGATTGTTTATGCGAACTTTATAAATGTTTGGCTGTTTCCTGAGACGGATTTGTAAGGTTTTAGGAAAATTGTAAATCTCTGTGTTCAAGAAACAATATTGACACTTTGAGTTTAAAATTTTCAATACTCGATTGGCGAGATCTGAGCGCAAAGATTTAAATATAAATGACGTTGGTTAAAAAATTAATTAAATTCCTGTGAATAAAAGCATTTACGATCTATGATCGCTCTTTATGTTTCTGTCCTGGTATTGTTGCAATAACTGAATTCATATTTGAAGAGAAAAAAAAAAGAAAGAAAGGCAAAATAATACAAAACAAAACAAAATAAAAACAAAACAACCAAAAACTATTTCATTAAAAAAGTTAACGTTTTTTTGCTGAAAAGAAAAACAAGCATCAATCAGATTTTCTGTGATGATAAAACCATGGAACAGACTTAAATAATTATCATATAAGGAAGAATAGTGTATTTTCAGTTACGCCTTTTCAGTTTTGGGTCCATTCGTAGAATGCTGGATGTACCGCTCATTACTTCGCATTACTTACCAGGTCATGATAGAAAAGTGAAAGCCATTATTGTTTTACGACTCTATGGTCTTAAACTAAGTAATAGAAAAGAGCGAAAACCAACAAGTTTTGTAAAATTCAACAAATAATTTATTTCCCTAGAATGCAAAGTAAAAAGTTTTAAAAAGAACCTACAGTATTGCGAATTAAAGCCCAATAGTCCAAAAAGTTCCATCACCAGTCCAAATGAATCAAGTTCGAATTAAACTCTATTGACATTCCAATATCAAGCGCTGAATGTGTTAATATGCCTGCTTGTTGAATGTGATATGGAGATTTGTCAACAGTCATTTGATAAATCAAAATAATATAATCAATGAATTCGCTATTATTCCAACAGAATGTTTCTGTCCAAGAATATTATTAACAGCACGTTGTATTTTCAATGAATAATAATTTGAATAAATAATTCCACAAGGATCAAATACTGAACACAACAATAAGACTGATTCTGCCTAAAAATGTTAAAGCAAGAATGCGGAATGTGTTATGTATATTGAATTTGCATTGTTTGATAGTTACTTTATTGAATTCATTAAATGATATGGGTTGTGCATAATTGTACCTAGTAGCTGACCTTCTCCAAAATAAGTGGGTCTTGTAAACAAAATTGGTTTTACGAGTGAAGGATCAATATTAGGATTATTATCATAAGCTGAGTCAAGCACATTTGTATTTTTCACGTAGCTAGATCTTGTGTACTTGAAGTTTGTTACATGCTTTAGTGTAACAAACTTTCTAATTCTTCTAGAGCAACGAACTGTTGGTCTTCATTTGGGTTTTATTTTTATAGTTTAGTTATTTTTTTTTATACCAATCTTGTTTACTGGAAAATTAGTCATTCGTGCTATAACATCTGAACAGAATCAAGTTGAAGTATTATTGTGCAGTATTTTGATTTGGTTGAAATTATTTGATTCAAATTATTCTTCTCTGGAAATACAATATGAGCAGAAATAATATTGTTGGAAATAGAGTCTTGGATTTATAGAAAATTTCAAATAAGGACGTATTTTTGGTTTATATTGTTGTGCTTCAGTAAACGACTGTTGCTACATTGCCATGACACAGGAATACCACTAAAATTTATTCACAACTTTATTGATTAGGACTTGGGTTGGAAATTATATTATTATATGAGATTTAATTCATAAAACCCTACGTTCTTTTTATATTTCACTTTGTCTTCTATGGAAATAAATTATTTGTTGAATTTGACAACATTTGTTGGTTTTCTCTTTTTTATTACTTATTGTAACACCATGGAGTCGTAATAGAAAATTGGGGGCTCGCCCGGGATAAGAATTTATACAAAATATTCCATGCAACTTTTGATTTCGAAATTTAAATTCACTTTGTTCGGAATTTTCTAAGTCTCAGATATTATTTCAAATACATTTTTAGTGAAACCAAAAGGTTACATTTTTATCTAAAGTGAAGAACTTTATTTTAAATCGTTTGCAAGAACGGTTAGAGTCTTTGAAAAAGGATGAATTGCTCTAGCTTGCCAGACAATATGATCTTTCTGAGGCAAAGGCTTCTTTAACAAAATGAGAAATAAAAGATATTTTGGTCCAGTATTTTGTAGGAAAGAATATTTGTTTGATAAAAGTGCTTTAGGTTTGATTAGTAAGTCTCCATATCCTTCTAACTTGCAAGTTATGCATTTTGAATTAAAATACAAGAATGAAAGGGAGTTAAGAAAGCTTGAGCTTCAGAAAGATAAAGAACGGATGCAAGTACAATTAGAGAAAGAGGAAAGAAAAAAAGCGAATGTAATTAGAGAAAGAGGAGAGAGAAAAATGCAATTACAGAAAGAATATAAATACAATTACGGAAAGAGGAATGAGACAGGTGAATGCAATCAGAGAAGGGATGGGAGAGAGAGAGAGAGAAGATACACGGATGCAATTAGAGAAAGACGAAATAGATCGGTAAGTGCAGCTGCAGAGAAAGGTAGGAGAGAAAAAGAGAAATGCAGATGCAGAGAGAAATAGAAAATGAATCAATGGAACTTCAATTTCGATTTCAATACTTAGAGCTGGCACGTGAAAAGCACATCCCCACTTTACACAGGATTTCAGGTTTTGATGTTACTAAAATATTAGTACCTCTTTGTTTAAAGAAAAATAAGTAGAACAATATTTTCTTCATTTTGAAAAAATTGCTGAAAATTTGAAATTGCCACTACAGCAAAATGCTGATTGTGATCTGGTTAAGGAATATATTTTGAAGGGTCATGAGTTGGTACCTGATGTTTAGGAACTATTAAAAAAAAATGGAAAAACCTATGTCGAATTTCCAAGAGAAAAAGATTAATTATTTGATAAAAGGTGCTTAGTCAAGAAAGCTGACGAAATTCTCAGACAACTCATATTAATTGAAGAATTCAAACATAACGTCCATATTGACGTTAAGAGTTACCTTGATGAGCAAAAAGTCGAAACTTTTGAAAATGCTGCTCGTACAGCTGACGAGTATTCCTTAGCTCATTAAGATTTTTTTATTAGGAAGTCTTCCACTCAGCAGTCTTCCGTTGAAATAAAAACTGTCTAATACAAGCTCTTCCAAATCTCCGTCTGGCACAACTTTTATCAATCAAGTTTGTAATAAGGTTGATCAAAAATCTGTATCTCTTCCTACATGCACCTTTTATAAGAAGAACGGTCATCTTATTTCTGATTGCTAGTAAATTAAAAAATAAGCAACACAGTCAAAACAGACAAATTCCAGATGCTCTTATTTCTAAGTGGTCAAAGTCATGGTCATGCATTGAAAGCAATACATTTATTGGGTCAGAAAAACGGTCTTATTTTATTATGGAAAATTATGAACCATTCAAGTCGAAAGGTACTGCATCACTTATTACCGATTCTGCCAATTCTATCCCTATTAAATTTTTAAGGGACACCAGAGAGCTCAGTCTTTTTATTATCAGTTCCTTTGCCTTTTTCTGAGAAGTCTTCTAATGAAAATATTCTTATTCAGGGAGTAGAGTGCGGCTTGTTAATGTTCCTCTCCATTGTGTAAATTTGTCATTAGGCTTAATCTCACGACCCATGACAGTCGTTACAGTGTTTTCTTTACCCATTGAGGGTATTCATTTATTACTAGGCAATGACCTAGCTGGAGATAAGGTTGTGGTTAATCCACTTGTAACTGACAAGCTTTGTTTGGACCAGAAAGTCGATCCAATTGAAAAACAAATCCCGGATTTATACCCAACTTCTGCAGTTACTAGAGCTATGGCAAAGAAAGCACCTGATGCTGATCAGGAATGTATTCTTTTAGCTGATACATGTACGATCCGGCTTTTGATTAGGTCACTTTTGCTCCTCGTTTAGATCAATGAACCGGTATTGACCGTAGTGATCCTCTTTTAATTATGCATTCTCTTTATTCTAATTAGGGTGACAAACGACAAGATCCTGAGATGTTCTGTTTACTTCATAGAGAAAAAACTAACAACAATACAAATTAAGTATAGATAACACAATAAAACTTTCTTTTATATAGTTGTCACATATACATAATTAAACTTACATAGAAAGATGTCTTATGAATGACAAAAATATATACAGAGTAATAGAGTACTGGTATACACATGAAAGTGTAATTAGATTATCTTTTCCCTTAAAGTGCATAATGTCAGTGTTTTATTCCGTCAACATCAAACTCCACTTTAACAGTCTATGAATTTTGTTCTTCATTTGTTAATGAAAATTAGGGGTTTGTGATCCCTGAATACAATAATCAGAGAAGGAAATGAATTAATGTAACACGTCAAAGTGCTACAAAGCCAAAATCAAAGTCAAACATTCCTTCTCGATTGTGGAATAATTTTTCTAGTGCTTATGTAGGGAATAGAAAATTAGCATACGGGGTGACCCACACCATTTTTGTTTTCTTGTATCAATACTGTACCAACTTTAACATCACTTGCATCAACATACTTTTGAAATGATTAAATGAAATATCGAGCTGGTGCCTCCTGACATTTTTCTCAGATCAGTAAAATTTGGTTTCTTACTCAATAAAATTGTCGGAGGTTCGGCAATTATTGAAAAATTTCTGATAATATCCAGCCATACCCCAAAATCACCTCAGCTGCTTTTACTGATATGCACAGAGAATTTAGATATAGCCTTAACCTTTATCTCCATAGGTGCAATTTGACCGTGTCGTACAATATGTCCTAAAAGTGGTACACAAGCACGGCAAAGGTCACATTTACCTAACGATTATTGCAGGTGTTATTGTGGATGACGACGTGATCGATGTATGCATCCCAGTCGTCTAGACCAGATGTTATCCCTTGCTCTTTCCGTGATTGGATGCAATCATCCATTCTTGGCTGAGAAAATGAATCGGTTGTGGTGATACTGGTCACTTTACAATAGTCGGTACTGATGTAGATAGTATTATCTGGTTTCGGCACTAGGATACATGGTGAAATCCAATTTTAATTCGTTCTACGAAATCATTTTCCAGCAAATACTGATTTTTTCAAACATTTCTGTTTGAGAGGGTTCATCTTATACGAATATTATTTCAACAATCTCATCTCACAGGTGTGGAATCAACAATCTCATCGTCATGGTAGATTTTATTTGTTCGTGTAGGAACATACGGAAACAAGTGCTTATATTCAAATAATATCAGTTATTTTGCCTGTAGATGTGAAAGGTTCTCGTGCAGATTATTCAATATCTCTGAATTCCAAAGAGTGGTTAAATGAAAGTCGCTACAGTTCGAGTTCGTGCCACCATTTAAATACTCGTTGTGTGGGACAAGTACAACTAAATTGATTGAATGATTAACAGGGCTATTTCCATTAATGTACTCCTTTAACATATCTATATGGCAAAGTTGTTTCTGCATGTGTCTCCCAGGAGAGCTGATATAATTTGTCATTAACTTTCTTTTCAATTTTGTAAGGATTATAATATATAGCCTGAAGAGGATTTTGAGGGATGAGCAAGAGAGCCAGAACTCTATCATCAGGTTGAAAACGTCTTTCCTTTGTATTACTGTCATAACTTAATTCAATTTTGATTGAGTAGAGTGAAGTTTAGCTCTTGCTACTTCACTATCTTTGACAAGGTATGTATGAAATCAGAGACATAGTCAAGAAGATTAATCGCTGGACCTTCAGTCGAAAGAAATTTCTCTTCTAATAACTTAATGGTCCACGAACAGTATGTCCAGAAACAAGTTCAAAAGGACTAAATCCTAACGATTCGTGAACTGATTCCCTAACTGCAAACAACAGCAAATGAACTCTACCGTTCCAATCTTTTAATGTAGCAAAGCAACATGACCTAATAATATTCTGGAAAGTTTGATGAAATCGTTCTTGACTTTCAGGGTTACAGGAAAAAGATTTAAAGTCTTTGATGACTAATTCATGCATAACTTGCAGGAAATTACAGACATAAAAGTTGTCCCTTAATTAGACTGGAAAGATTTGGGAAGACCAAAGAGTGTCATAAAACTTTATTGTCGCTTTTACTAAGGTTCCAGTTCTAATATTCCTCAAAGATATAACGACTGGAAATCTTGTGGATGCACACATTATGTTCAACAAGCATTGGTTACCTGACTTGGTCTTAGGTAAGGAACCTACACAGTCTACCATTATTCTGCAATATGGTTCGTCAAATGCAGGAATATGTTGCCGATGAGCATCTTCGAGTTCGGTTTTCCTACCAACTGACACTTGAGCCAAGATCCACAATATTTAGAAAACATCATTTTTAACTTTTGGCCTTTAAAAATGATTCAAGATCTTTCAATAAGTCTTAATGACCCCTAATGACCAGCCAATGGAGTTTCTTGGGCTAGACTAAGCATTTCTTTTGATATTACCTCAAACAACAATTTGATCACTGACCACTCGTCACAATCGGGTACCTCAGGTGGTGTCCATTTTCTCATAAGGACCCCATTTTTCACAAAATAACAAATTGGTACTTACAGGGCTTCAGGTTCACTAATAACCCTCTGAAACAAACAGGTGATCTCGTGTTCTTGTTCCTGTTCAACAATGAGTGTGTGTCAAGTCATCATGATTAGAATGAAGAGAATGTGTGGCAAAAAGAGGATTACTGTAATCAGTACCCCCTGACTGATCAATGTTAAAAGTGACCTCATCAAAATGCTGACAAAGGAATAATTTCCTCATCAACATCGTTCTCAGGAGCTACTTTTGCCATAGGTCTGGTAACTGCATAAGCTGTGTATAAATCAGGGATTTCATTTTCAGTAGGATCGACTCTTTGATCCAAACAAGGCTTACTAGTAAAAGTAGATTAACCACAACTTTATCTACAGCTAGGTCATTGTCTAGTAATAAATGAATACCCTCAATGGGTAGAGAAGCCGCTGTTCCGAATGTCACGGGTCATAAGACAACGTCTGATAACGAATTTATTCAATTAAGAGGAACATTAACAAAGCTGCAATCTACTCCCTAAAGAAGAACACTTTCACTAGAATAAGGCAAAGTACCTGTTAATAAAAGACTATGAGAACTTCATGGGTCCCTAAATATTTTAATAGGGATAGGCATGGAAGAATGACCATTAAGCGGTACAGAACCTTTCGACATGAATTGTTCATAATTCTCCATAATAAAGTAAAAACCTACCCACTATAAATGTTTAGTGGGGAAACTGGTAGGTTTCCTTCGAGCATTTTAAAAAGGTTAAAGCTAATATTGGGGGTGGGGGTGGGGGCTTGATTTATTCCTGGAAAAATGCGTAAAATGTCACAAATATTATATGATATTATGTTACACCATGCTGCTGCCGATATTTTCAGTTTTGAATGGCTATGTCAGAGAAATTTTGTGTGATTTAGGACCGAATAAATTACGGTTGTCTCAGTCATTTCCCTCTATTAATTGCCTGATATATAAAAATATACGCACTTGGCATTCGTGGGTTTCTAATTCCTCTAAAATTATAACTTACCGGATATTATTTTTAAAAAACAAACAACACTAATTTAAGTTTTGAAACGTATTAGCATATATACAAAAAGTATAAACTCATTTTAATAAAGTTCTGTATAATGCATCATAGGTTTCCAGTTGAAACCGGAAGGTTCCTAAATTTGGATCTGAAGGAAAATGTGAACTGTGTGCGTAACAAGATATAAGAAAATGTGAATTATGTATCTGACAAGATATAAGAAAATGTGAATTATGTGTCTGACAAGATATAAGAAAATGTGAATTATGTGTCTGACAAGATATGGGCGGTGAATTTTAGTGTCGTTTTTCAATGTCAATATGCTGCTGATATAGAAAAACAATACATAAGTAAGAGAAAAGGATGTAAATTCATACAAATTTAGTGAGCTGCTAATAATACAAATTTGACACCCAAAATAATATTAAGAAAATGTATAGAACTGATATTTAAATCAATCTATTTCCATATAAACTCAAAATAGCTATGTCCATTACCGTTTCAAAAGTGGACTTGCTTTTGTTATTATTATTATTATTATTATTATTATTATTATCATTACATCTGACTTGATTCTAAATATTGTCAGTATTTCATGTTCGTATTCAGTACTTTTGTCTAGCCATTCTACTTTGTACACAATATTAACCTGATCGTTATTTAAAGTATTTATTCCTTTTGTGAGAAAACGTTATTCGAAACTATACGAAATAAAGGGCAGGTTGGCAATGGTGTTAACTGCTGTTTCCATGGCAATGTACTCCTAGATGCGATGGAATAATTATAATGTAGGGCCAAAAGTTAAACTGAGGTCAGGTCAGCAGTGTAGATGAATATGATGAATTTTGATGCTGAGTTTGAACAACGCGTTATATATCGATGAATTGAAAATATTCTTACACCGATTTCTAAAGTAATATTCCTTGTTTTCTCTTCAAAATGAATACAGAGAAAATAAAAGATAAGCTTCTCTCGGATCCTTGACAAATTACAAACTTTTCCCTCAATTCTAATTAAAAAAAAACATGTATTACAATAGAATATTCGTATTCTGTCGAAAATTGACGAGAACAAACGTGGTTGATGATATTTGTTACCTTTATGTCGGAAAAGTTGGGCTCCGACCATGGTGGCAATTTTCCTGTAACAAACATGCATATTACCTAATATATTGCTTTTAAAATGACATGATATGTCAGAGAATAAGATACACATGTCATTGTTACAAAAGGAATTTTATATGTAGGAAAAGGTATTTTCAACAAAGCTCTGTGTAATGAATCATAGGTTCCCATTATGAAACCGGAAAGTTGCCCAGTTTTTGATATATCTGAAGGGGCTCCGAGTGGCCGAGTGGTCTAAAGCGCTCACCGTTACGGATCACTGCCGTCTCACCTCTGTCTGCGTGGGTTCGAGTCTCGGGCTCTGCCAATGTGGGTACTTGAGAAAGCTTGCCAGTAGCTTCTCATGGGTCGGTGGTTCTTTCCGGGGTTTTCCGGGTTCTTCCTCCACCATTGATACTGGCCGCCATGTATAGCCTATCTTGTGCTGAAAAATGGCGTTAAACCTATAACAACAACAACAAATATCTGAAGGAAATGTGTATTGTGTACCTGACAAGATATTAAAAAGTCTGAATTGTGTACCTGACAAGATATAAGAAAAATGTGAATTGTGTACCTGACAAGATATTAAAAAATGTGAATTTTGTGCCTGACAAGATATGAGAAAAATGTGAATTGTGTGCCTGACGAGATATAAGAAAAATATGAATTGTGTAACTGACAAGATATAAAAAGGTCCGAATTCTGTACCTGACAAGATATAAAAAGGTCTGAATTGTGTATCTGACAAAATAAAAGAAAAGTGTAAATTGTGTACCTGTCAAGATATAAAAAAATGAAAACTGTGTGCCTAACAAGATGTAGGTTGTGAATTTTAGTATCTTTGTTCATTGTCAAATATTTTGATGATATAGAAAACAATTCATATGTAAAAAGTATATAAAATGTGTAAATACATACATATTTAGTCAGTTGCTAAAGAATACAAAGTGAACATAATGAAAATATTAATAAAATTTATAGAACTGATATTTAAATCACTCTGTTTCCATGTAAATTCAAAACAGTTACGTTTATTACCGTTCAAAAGTAAACTTACTTGTATTATTATTATACCAAACTTGATTCTAAAAATTTTCAGTATTTCATGTTTGAATTCAGTAATTTTGTTAGCTATTCCTCTTTGTAACGTAATGTTAACACTATTGCTGTTTAAAGTGTTTTTGCGTTTTTGAGAAAAATATATTCACTAAGAAAAGAAACTGCGAAATTAGGTCTGGTTATCAATGGTGTTAATTGCTGTTTCCATGGCAATATACTCCTAGCTGCGATAGAATACTTCCAATGTAGGGCCAAAGTTGAATAGAGGTCAAGTCAGCAGCGTAGCTGAATTCAGCTTCTGCTACGCGTGAACAAATATATCGATGAAATTTAAATATTCTTATACCGAATTCTAAAGTAATATTCCATGTTTTTTCTTAAAATTGTATCCAGAGGAAAAAAGATCCCCTTGTTCAGATAGTTGACACATTACAACTTATTCGCTGAATTATGATTGCGACAACATTTGTTACAACAGATTATTCGCCTTCTATCTAACACTGATGAGAAGAAACGTGTTCGATGATATATATTACATTAATTACGGAAACGTTTGTTTCTGAATCAGACAATAACATTTCATTATTGGAAATCTAGTTATATATGTAAGAAAATGTATATAAGACTTAAAACTAATTACGATAATATCAGATATGAAGCATATAATCCAGAGTTCTATTTCTGACTCATTCTTTACACTGCTACATTGGTTTTCAAAGAATAAGCCAAGGACCAGATTTTAAATTAAAGAAGTGATCTTTCAAAGCAACATATTCGTTACTATGACAAACTTGCTTGGTGGTTTTAAAATGCGTTGACTGTACTACCAAGAATGTTACATTGCCAAAACACTGTTTAGAAAAAGTCATTGGTATTGATAAGATGGGTGGCATCCCCGAATCATTGTTTAAAGCATTGGCAAAACATATTCCAAAAACGATTTGGTTTTGTTTGGTGCTTTACGACACAGAAACACAAGTAGATTATATAGTGCGGAGGCAATTTGAATACAATGCCTTTCTCAAGGACGCACCGCGGTAGCAAATCCGAGCTAATCCAATGGTAGTATTCGAACCTGCTCGCTTTCTGTCACATGTCGAGAGCGCCAATTACTGAGCCAGTGTGGTTCTGACTCCCATTGGTCGTCTCTTACGACATGTAGAAAGCGCATCGTGCTTATTGTACATTCCTTATACAATAGAGAAGAGCAAAAACGACTCAACTAAAGTAGACTTACACAAGATATGTTTGTAGTTAATCATTAGAATGATTGGGACACTAAGTGCCACAATTTTGGAGTGTAAGCTTATCCTGTTCATTGATTGTGAACGTAGAACTGAACGAAAACAAAGGAGGGGTAGACATAGGTCGGTTTGTGGTGAAGGTTAGTATAAATAATATTTTATAAGTTTTTGAAGCGACGTATTCATATTCAAATCAGATCATTATTGACATAAAAAGTTTGTAGATTTCAAGTGTTCTTATCTGAAAATTCGTAATGTGAGATATAAAAATATATAAAAGGGACACTCGTCAATTTATTATTTTATTGTTGCTGTAGAACTAGGACATGCCTAATTAGGTTGTACATGTCTTACGCACGCAGATTAGAAAGAAGCAACTCCCTTGCACAAGTGAAAGGGCAGATAAAAGGAATGAAAATTTCATATTATCATCGTAGTAGTAGTAGTAGTAGCAGCAGTCAGATGTATTCTCTGTTATTTTATTCATATTAGACACCTTGTGTGCATCATTGTACGGAATGTTTTTTAATATTAACATAATTCATGTTTCAGTGGCAAATGGTTTGGAGTTTGTAAAGAACGTTAAGACGGAGGCAAAGATGAAAGGGACACCAAACGGAAACTAAAATATTGAATAGTTTTTTAATTTGTCTGTTACTTTATACTTGGGTTATATTTTTATTGCATTTTGCTTTTCAACCTCGCCGAAATCTCTTAGCAGGTTGTACAGAAGGTATTGAGGAAAACTGATTTCCTCTGATCTGGCCTGACTAAAATCTGAATAAGTTTCAAGTCTACATCAGAAAACAGGAAATAATAGTTAAAGAAGATTTTATTGCATATATTCTTTCAATCTTTAAAGTTTTTGGGGTTTTTTTTACCTCCCTAGCTGCTCAATCCCAAACTGAAACATCACTGATATGAAACTTGACACGAATCGCCGACTCGACCCGAATCGCCGACAGTGATCGTGTGAAACTGGGTATAGCTGTAATACATTGTTATAACAATAAATGCTTTTGTTCAAACTGTCGCAAACTAGCGGAAAGGTTTACATGTTTCCAGGTAGCGGATAGGAAAAAATACAAATGTAATCAGTAATGTAATGGAAGCAAGAAATATTCCATTTTGATATTGAAACGAACAACTTCCAAAAAGCACATTCATAAGAGGAAATGGGAAAGAACGTTCATGGGTCAAGGATCCGTTCGGAATAAAAAAAAACAAATCACAATTAAATCTGAGTCTGAACCATTCATGCAAGGCCTAGTAATGTGTTCTTCATTTTCATTTTGAGTCTGAACCATTCATGCAAGGCCTAGTAATGTGTTCTTCATTTTCATTTTGAGTCTGAACCATTCATGTAAGGCCTAGTAATGTGTTCTTCATTTTCATTTTGAGTCTGAACCATTCATGCAAGGCCTAGTAATGTGTTCCTCATTTTCATTTTGAGTCTGAACCATTCATGTAAGGCCTAGTAATGTGTTCTTCATTTTCATTTTGAGTCTGAACCATTCATGCAAGGCCTAGTAATGTGTTCTTCATTTTCATTTTGCAAGATAATGGGAGTCAAAATGTTCATGACGTCCAACAGTCTGCAGCATCTATGTTTTGGCCAATATGTATGCGCGCTCTTACTTCGAAGTAACTATTTGTGTAAAAGTGTGCGTCATCGCTTGCATTCCTTATAATTAGTCATCCTATAATATTCTACTCGATTTGCTATACATTTTCACTGCAGAATAGCTAGAACAAATATCCTTTGTAAGGAGTTCTTTACCTGAGTCCTCGATATGAGCCAAAAACAAGAATATTTGTATGGATTTATGTACGTGTGCGTATGTGTGTTGTTGGTTTTGGGGGGATGATGGTATTTTGTAGAAAATTTAATTTAGAAAATTACATTAAAAATCAGTAAATATAAACTTATTAAGTCAAATGTTCGATTAATTCTTCAGGAAAGCTATGACTTAAAAATAATACATATAAAATTCAGATTAAAGATAGTCTCTTTCAGCTCGATAGTAGATCAGGCATAAATGAAAATAATATTTTTAGCGCTATTTTTGTACAATCTGCGTACATGTGAAAATGATTGTTACGTATTAATTGTTAGTTTCTGCAACTTGAATGCGATTTAGTCAATAATTATCTAAAGTTTGTTTTCCATCGCTTGGGGCTTAATATCTAACGGTTAATAATCTTCATAGCGGGAATCGCACATCGTTGTTCTTGCCCTGTTTGTACAAGTGCACCGTAATAATAATAATTATAATAATAATAATAAATTTTATTGTAAAGTTAGCCATTAAGCGAATAACCTAGTCTTCGCTGATACATCCAGTTAACAAAACTAGCTTTAACCTAATACTTAGAAAAGCTTGTAAAACACAAGCAAATCAATAAACAAAACAAGAAATGGAGTAATTGTTACAACTCTAATGTGAGAGTTTTTAGACCACTACAACAATTACAAAGGAAACAAAAAGTCCCATCTTATTTCGTATAACAAAACTATTGTTGGCAAGACTTTGAACGGTCTTAGAAATGCATATATTTAACAGCAAACAGTAACTTGAAACCTTTTCAAAACGGGGCTGTATAACGCACATGGAGGAATGGTGTGCATACGTAGAGAAGTTTGATGGGGGGAGAGATAAATATTGAGATTTTCAAAAGAACTTTAGACTATAACATAAGACTATAATGAACATAATTAAAAATAAACATTGGCTAGTTTGACTAGCCAGCTAAACATTTAATTAAGATATTAGATATTTGGTAAATATATCAATACAATTTACCATGAATAGGACTTTCTTGTGCATTCATTGAACTAAATCAATCATACGGAGTCACAACAACAATTAAGATGGATATCAACAGTTGTTCAGTTTTATCTGTCTAAATGGACAATAAAGTTATTCATTAACGATGTCGCTAGTAGGTTTATTATTTACTCGAAACATAGTGACTATATATTTCAATTTAATTTACACTAAGTCGATACAATTGGTTTTTATTGAAACATTAAATTGTAGATTTCAAAACTCCGTGGCCAGTGCTTAATAATTTACGATATCTATGGATCTGTAAAAAGAATTATATCGAGCTATTCTTACGTGGATAAATATTTTCATGTTCAGTGTATATTGTATAACTACGAAAATGATAAATATAATTAAAGCAAATGTAATTAGAGCAAATTTTTGTTGTCGATCTCTGTAGGAAATCTTCAGTTGGACACGTGTACGATTATCAGATTTATGGAGACGTGCGAGTGTTAAATTGCCATAATGCACGGATTGGTACAGGCTCTGTCATGAATTACCGATATTTAATTAAGGGCTACGTTTGTTTAAACTGAACTGGATAGGGGTCAATTCTGATCTATATGGAAAACTGTCATTTCTGAAGGTTACCAGGAATCAGTTGGGTGACCGATGTTGTCAGACGAATTGCATTGTTTCGAGGCTAGTCCAGGCGGGAATTATATTTCATCTCCATTGGACACGCTGTGAAGGGGACGTGGTTTCACACGAAAAACTCTCAGTTTTAATGTGCTAATAGCGAATTTAAAAATTAGTCTACGCTTTTCTACAAGAGGAAATGAACGTAAGAACGTAGGAAGACTCCGAGTAATTTAAAAAGTAAATTCACTCGTAAAATCATCCAGGGAAGACGATTGTCTGGAGAAAATTGACAGACACAAAAGCTTGAAAACACAAGGTATTTGCACTAATCTCATGTAATTCGTTGATACTACTATGATGATTTGTTTGATTTATTTGCTTGTATTTGCATGGGTTTATTTGTTTAAATTCGTAGATCAATTTTCTTGATATGGTATGACTGTCTTGATTTCGTTTATCTGAGTCCGCACAATGATATTTTTCTTTAGATATGCATTGACGGCTCGCTTAAGGTATAGTCTCGATTATTCTAGGAAATTATGTATCTAGAATTTCAGGCCTTATTTATATATAGGGTTAGGTATCTAGAATGTCATGTCTTGTTTTAGTTGAGATTACGAGAACCAGTGTGAGTTCTCCGATATGAGTTCATGTAGGATATCTACTTGATTGTTGTAATAAATACCGTAGTGTAAGGAATTTCATTCATTCTCTTGTGTAATGGGACTAGTCTGGAACTAATGTCTCGGTGGGGTGTTGAAATGGCAATTAGCCGACCATCAATTTTGTAAAACTAGGTTTGTACGGTCTGTCATGACCAATTAAACTAGATAGCAGTAGAATTCCGATAGAATTATATCTGACCTAACGAGGGGTGAGAGTAATGATTTATCCCCAGTATAATGTGACAGAAGATTTAGGGTGCTTTTGTTATATTTTTACAAGGTGAGATAGCTTCACGAGTCAGATTAACCGAACATGACAGGACGTCTCACGATTTACAACCCAAAGGGGCTACATAAAGTTGGAAGGGCCGAAAGAGGCGAGATACCGAAGAATTTGGAAAAGGGAAGGGAAAGAGTGGAGAAGACCCAGACTTACCGGCACAAGGAAGTCAAAAGGAACAGTCGGTGTGGAATTGGACTGAGACGATACATCATGTTACGAATCGATACAAGGCAGTGTTATTCGATCTTTCACTCGGTTTGATGATGATTTAATTCTATTGTTTAACAGATTGGCTATTGGTATAATCTTATTTGTATTTTGAAATTCCTTGAATAAGTTGATTCAAAAAGAAAGAAGTGTATCTTTCAAATTGTAACGTTTATCACACTTGTTTGTGAATTTTATTGTTATGAATTTTGATTAAATTTTGTCTTTATTTGTAACGGGGGCTTGTGTTATTCTGTTCTATATATCTGCTCAGATCTTTATTTATTCCACCCATAAGTTTCATACTTTATATTGACATTTACTCGTTCCGGGCAAATTACACCGTCGGCGATCACCTCTAGATAACGATAGCCAAAACCAGGTAACCCAACACAACAAAGCTGAGGAGGGGTTTACGACAGCAAATCTTTACAAGTAATTCACAACATCTAAACGCTTAACATTAATGAATATTCTTGATAACTTCATTGCACACTAGTTTACATTAGATGATATTATTCGCCAAACAGGAAACGTTTGTTGGGATCACACTTGTGCTATATTAACCTATCCGACCATAAGGGCAGACATTTCGTGCACATCCTATGTCAAGTTCTTCCATCGATCCATATAATGATATGCACAATTGTACACTTATTTTTAATATAAATTCCGACAAGTTTAATCACGCAAATGAATCTGAAAATATGTCACAAGATTCTGTTCAAAATGCTTAGTAAATATTAGCTTCAGTTTCAGACTGCAAACTATACTCACTCTCCCGGCCGTGACTGACTGACACCCCCTGCAAAAAAGCCTGACCCACCCCTGTAAAAAGTTATGACACCCCCTCCTGCAAAAAATCCATCGCGCGCCCATGCTTCAGTGTTCCAATCTTTACTAAAATTTGCAAATCACCGAACTAGAGCTAGAAACTTCATCATATTTTCCTGTTTTCTTTTTACATTGATAAGATGAAGTATTTATGAACACTTTTTTATCCATTTTCTTAACAATTATAATCAAATCACTTTCTAATCAGCAACATGCATCGATATATTTGACAAGCTGACATTTGAGATTGAGACGGCTTTATTTTTTCCATTTAGTTCTTTGTCTGTTATGTGTATGTCTCCTATAATTCAACAACAGATCGTAAATACCAACTGCAACTTTTAAATTTTAATTCATCTGAGTCACAAGTCTGATGTATACAAAATGGCCATTCATACCTGGAAAGGCATGCCTATACTTTAGAGTAATTTGTGTATTCATGCCTAGAAGAGCTGATTTACAAGGTATGCGATGTTTTGTTGTATGAACCTACCTGCCAGGGATGATTTACAAGGTATATGCTATTTTGTATGATCAGGCCTGATATACAACGTGTACGTTTTGCATGAGCAGGCCTGTACAAGCCATAGGACATTTTGTGTAATTTGGCCTGCCAATGCTAATTTACACAATATATGATATGTTATATAAAATCAGACCAGAAAGTGCTAATTTAGGAGGAATATGATACTTTGTGTAATCGGGCTGCCTAGGTTAATTTACACTGTATATGATATTTTGTGTAATCAGGCCTATTTTCCAGGTATATGATACTTTATATGATCAGGTCTGCCAAGTACAAGGCATATGACATGTAAAGGGTGTAACAGGATGAATAAGTACACAGCTTACAATGTGACGCAGTTCAACAAGAACCAGCGTCCGCTTCAGATGCAGGAGGTAGCGGGTTCGAACCGCAACCGAGTCATACCAAAGACGTACAAAAATGGTACTAGCAGCTGCTTCGCATGGCGCTCAGCATTAAGAGGCTAGTGCTAGGACTGGTCGGCCTGGTGTCAGGATAATGTGACCGGGTGCGACATGATGCTACTTGTCTGTGGCGTGATGCCCCAGTGCTAAATATCATTATAAACTGCCACACTGCAGACATCGCAGCGATATGACTGGACAATTGTTAAAGTTACGTTAAAAACCCAAATCACACACACACACACACACACACACACACACACACACACACCTCGCGGTGTATATGTAGTCATGTACTTCAGAGTGAGTGACATTATAATATGTGTTTGTCAAGAAGTAGACCTATGCATATTTGTCTGCTACAGCTCTATGATTACTCACTAATTCGTCTTTTATAAAAAGTAGTTGAAATTTATTGAATGAACACCAACTCTTTCTTTGATTCTCGTTTCTCTCTCCAATCTGTGAAACTTTCACTATCTACATTTGTACGGACTCACACCAATAACATACGTGTATTTTTATTTTTATGTGTGTATTTTGTGGGTTTACTTTCAAAGAAAATTTAAATTAGGAAAACTGAAGTTGACAAAAATGAGTAAACACAAACTTGATAAGAGAGTCTTGCATCGATTGTTTTTTTTTATGTTATATAAGGGTCCATATTCTTCCAAGCGGGATTCGAACATGCTGTTGTTTTTGTCCTGTTGGACAATAATAATAATAATAATAATAATAATGACATTTTACCTACGATCACTGAAGCTACTATTACCTAATGATTATAATAACTAGTAAAACGAAAGCAAATCAGAAACCAAAATTGATAGGGTTATTGGTACACCTATAGTGTTCGAGTTTTTAGGTCCGGTCAACAATTACATAGTAAAAGAATTTGGTTCATATTTCATTTCGTATAACAAAAGTTGAATTTTGACACGACTTTCAGTGACATTGGAAATGCATATATTTATCTCTAAAGTATTACTTGAAACATTTTTGACGGGCCTCTACCACATATATGAGGGTATGAGGACAGGTGTCACACAAGTTTTGAGAACTTAAGCAATAAAGACCGTAGTGAACCAAATAAAAGTAAACAGTGATATATATTGGTCAACTGGTATGTCTGCTACCACATTTTATGGAAGTAAACATTTTTTCTTGTGCATGCATTGACCTAACACAAATATATTTAGTCATTGTATTGACTGAATAGCTGGAAAATGTTTACTGTATTCGAAGAAAATGTATAGAAAGTAGAATGATTTTTCGACCTTCATAGAAGTTTAATTTAGGTCGACCTTTCGTGACTATAAATTTCAATTTACATTAAATTGATAAAAAGTTTGGTTTAAAAATAAAAGTGATACTTTTGAACTCTGATAAATGCCATTAATGGCTAACATTAATTAATGCCTATGATGACACATTAGTTTCTACTCTTCACACTCAACCGGCAAAGCTATTGCGAACTTATTCGCGCTAGATAAATCTATCCTAATATAACGGTTGATATGTTTGAGCTTATCCTACGTGATGTTCTTCCGTTGCAGCTTTTAGGTCCGTACAAAAATTATATAGTTAAAGAGTTGGTTCTTTTTGATGACTGCTTGACACGTCAGTTTGTGCTATTAGCACCCAACCGGCAAAGTTATTGCGAACTTACTCGAGCTGATAAATCTATCCTAATATAAGGTTTCACATGTTTGACTCTTCCTACGTGACGTTCTTCCGTCGATACAGAGAATGGTGGGCTCAGTTAAAGAAATTGTGACCCCAGGGAAAAATTTGTACCAGCCCTGCCTTAAACAGAAATCATATATTCTGGCTTAGATTTTCACATCCTTTCTATATGAATGTGGAAGATTTCATGAATCATCTTTAAATGCAATACACATATAATTTCTACTTTCCTTTTCACACCCGATAAACATCTAATGAGAAATCAATAATCATTACAAAGATTCAATACAATAAGCGAGTTTCCATTATATTTCCTAGAAATCATACAGAAAGTTGGATAACTTAAAGACACTTTTATTCTTCAAAATAATAGAGGTCCTTTGTTTCGAGGTGGTAATTGTTGTTTGGGTTTAACGCCATGTTTCAGTGCATGATAAGCTATACATGCCGGCCAGTATAATTGATGGAGGAAGAATCTGGGAAAAACCCCCAAAGAACCACCTATATGCGGGAAGATACTGGCAAGCTTTCTCACATATCCATATTGGCCAAACCCGAGAATCAAACCCACGAGTACAGGTGAAATGGCAGTGATCTGTAAATGCTAGTGATTTAGATCATGCAGCCACCTGGGATCCCTTCTTGGACCTGTGAACAATGGCAGTTACCATGTCAAAATAAAATGCAAATTTTCTCATTGCCTTATAATGTGCATGCCTAAAGTTTTATTTGAGGTGTCATCGTGAACTTTCTGGAAGACGAACAACAAACCTTCCATCTGTTCCCTTCAATTAAAAAACGAATACATATTTATGCGTTAACAGTTTTTTTGATGGACAATCTATTATATAAACAGCCACAGTTGCCGTTCTGTGTGTAACGGCTGCCAAACAAGAGGTCGCGAGTTCGAAACTCGAGGCGGCATCCCAATTGTTATACTTTTTTGTAATTTTATCTTCATTTTGTTGTTGTAAACTTGCTCATCCCAACTTATTTATTTTTTTAATTCACTTAGTAGGGAGGCCAATTAACCTAGTTAATTATATTGTCCATAACCGATTTATTTAACTTTGTGAGACAGTTAATAAAAAGGTTATATGTTGTAATTTCTGCATAGTATATGTTATGTAGTGTTCCAGCGTTTTCTGATTAACCCACTTTAGTCTAAGGTTGGCATCACTGACTGTCTTGTCCAGTGAGCAATATCTCTTCGTCATTGCACATTGACTATTCTCCATAAGCCAGCAGCTACATCTTCTTTGAGGAGGGTCTTTGCTGTTGGAAAAAAATATTACACAAGAAATATTCCGATGATATATAATCCAAGTCATAATAATAATATAATGTGAACGCCTTAGTCATCATCGTCTGCTTGTTATAGTTGGAAAGTACAATAAAATTCCGTCAGAAGCTGTTTTCTCTTGTGGACTCAGAGTCATGCAATTTGTGATAAATTTGCTCCAATAGTAGCAACGTTTCTTTTTAAATCAATTTCATGAATTAAGACTGAATAGTCTTTCTCCATGAGAAATATACATGGAGATTTATGATATATTATCAGTGTGTTTTTTTTAAAAAAATGTAATGTATGCTGAAATAATTGCTTTCTATATAAATTGAGCACTGTCGTCGAACAAGTGCGTACAAAATTAATTAATTGATTCATTCATTTGGTTGGTTCATTGACTGATTGACAGTGTGTAGAAAGTTGAACATTCTGCAGAAGACGCGACACCAAATATCATAACGTACAACGAGACAAACAAAATGTGCTTTAAATTTGGACAAACTAGTACTACATATTTTGAGTTTGCAAAAACAAAACAAAACAAATCTTGCATCACTCCATTTACACAACTAATTATAACACCCCATGAACATACAAATAATTTACCCATCAACTCATTTTGCTCCTTAAAGCTTCTTTTAATGTCTCTCTTGCATGTATTCATATTGCCAATAAATTAAAAGCATCACGTAAACTAAATCATATCTATCTGATACAATTTCAAATTGCATTTTTATTAAATTTTTAGTGTACAACTTATTATAAAAAGTGATGAATATATTTCAATATCATGTCGACATAAAGGTTTGTCCCATCACTGCTTCGTTGGAACATTTTTTAAATATAATGATCGATTTTGCATTTGCTCGTTGGTATAATTTATCATAAACTAAGATTATTCTTTGCATTTTCAAATGTTATTTGTTGAATCTCTCCGAATACTTTGTACTATCATAAAAGAGGTGGCCTATCATATTTTAATTTTGTAAATAAGTGTTCTATTGGAAGAAATTATTGAAAACTGTGTACAAATTATCCACGATGAGACTCCGAGGAAGATCTCTATAGTTGCAAACTGTACAATAATGTCGTCCCTCGATTGGACTCTGAGGAACGTATTTGTAGATACAAACTGTGTACTATTCACTCTCCACGATGAGACTCAGAGGAACACAACTTTAGTTGAAAACTGTATAATAATGTCTCCCCACCATGAGGCTCCAAGGAGAATCCGATGAACACATACATAGTTGCAAACTACCCGAATGTCGTTCTAATGTGAGACACCGAGGAACAAATTTAAGGTTGCAAATTGTACGCTAAAGATTCCACACAGTGAGACTCCAAAGGAGAAATCTTTAGTTACAAACTG